>JAJMGG010000011.1:107983-354366 GCA_030568635.1 Suhomyces caryicola | reverse complement strand
GGTGTTAAGGTATTAATACTTATTATTATATAATTATTTTATAACCCCACCTTCCAAAGGAAGGTGGGAGGTATTTATTATAAAAAGTATTCCCACCCCAGAACGGGGGCCGGGGAGCGGCGCACCGGGCCCGCCGCAGCCCGCGCGGCGAGAGCGCCCCCGACGGCCGCCAGCCGGACTACGGCGACTACTACATCCGGCAGAAGCAGCACTACGACGAGGCCGACTACAAGCCCAAGCTCTACACGCACAAGACGTTGCGCGACGTGTTTCTGAACAAGGAGGAGAACATGGACAAGTACAACCCGATGGAGTTTGTGTTCAACGAGAAGAGCCCCGAGAAGAACTTGAAGCGGGCCTTCAAGAATCTCCAGGTCCGCATGGGCAAGGACGACTACTCGACGTACGACTACTACGAGCACAAGGAGGAAAAGCGCAACCCGGTGAGCGAGGTCTTCGTCAGCAAGCTGAGCGACGACGACGACGACTACGAGGAGGAGCTCGCGGCGGCCGTGGCTGCGGTCGAGGCGCTGGACGGCACGTTCGCTCCCGAGCGCGTCAAGGCGGCCAAGAAGAAGCGCCTTTCCCAGGTGCTAAAGAAGCGCATGAAAATGGCCCGCAAGGAGTTGGGCCGCAACTTCATTTCCAATGCCGAGAAGCAGCGCGCCATCCAGCGCAGCTTGAAGAAACCCAAGGGCGGCGACAAGACGGCCGAGGAGACCAAGAAGGACGAGGAGGTGGTAGCCGCGGCGGCGGCAGTGGCGTCCGAAGAGTTGGCGAAGGAAGACGAGGAGGAGTTGAGGGAAATCTCCAACGAAAAAGCGGTCAGCATCAAGTCGGCCAAGCTGGCGGCAGAAAGCGTTCCGGAAGCCGCTCCGCCTGTCGGCCCCAACCCCCAGTTCCACCCCGTGTGGAACTACATCCTTTCGTGGATTGTGTACAACGCAGAGGACCCTGCACGGGTGGAGAGTGTGGACGTGGAGGAGCTCGACGGCAAATCTAAGAAGACCTCCAAAACGGCAAAGACCGCCAGGACCGAGAAGTCGGTGGCCAAGACCGCCAAATCAAGCAAAACCGCCAAGTCAGGCAAGCCGGCGCCAAAACAGAAGGCTGCTGCGCTTAAGAACTTGCGCAACAACTACAAAACACTCGTGTCGCGCTGGAACGATCCCGTCACGGCGCTCTTTGTGGAGCCCGGACAGGCGGCGGACGCCATGGGCTCGGTGCGATCCAAAGCACACACCCTGCCGCTGCAGAGTCTTCCAAAGTCGTCCAACGACGACCTATACGGTATCGATGACGACGAACAGGAGTTTGTCATCGAGGTTGAGGACGACGGTCTGGAAGCAGACCTCGAGCTCTACTACAATCCGTTCACGAAGCAGCTCGAGGCAACACCGCCGACTTCGTTCGGGTCGCTCGAGACACCGGTGCAGGCGGGAGGCGCCAGCCGCAGCGTTCTCGATGTGGCCAAAAACCCCGTGGCCCTCATCTCCAACATCAACTCGCTCATCAAGAGCATAAAGTTGATGAAAATGCTTTTTGCACCCATCGACGTCATCGGCGAATGGTTTCCCAACTTGCAGACGGTGGTCGTGGTGTTGGAGTTGGCGATCTTTGTGTGGATCTTGTACGAGGTGAGTCTCTTGATCGACGCCTTGTGCATGATGGTCAAGGCGGTCTGTGCTCCGATGATCGCCATGGGCCGCTTCATGAACAGAATAATGTAAGCAATAAATGGACAGGATTAAGGTTATACTAAAAGTAGAATGCAAAGAGTAGAAGTGAGTGTGTGGCGGAGGCGTAAACTAGTGAGCTGCTTCACATCTCACAGCTTTTTTGGGTGCAAAAATGAAAAGCCCGACGCGGGGGTCGAACCCGCAACCTTGTGATGTCCTAAGTGTGGTACTTAAAAGTCACACGCTCTAGCCATTGAGCTAGCCAGGCACTTCTCGGGAAAGGCACGCCCAAATGGTCTAAGCTCCAGCTTTTGTAGGAACGATGTTCAAGCATCACCGTTTCAATGTCCTTAATTACATCTCCTACTTTTAAGCCCACTTCGTCCAGAATTGTCCTCATGTGTCTTCCTCTGTTTGACCTTTATTAAATAAATACTCTAGAAAGTATAACCAGGAACCGTAGCCTCCATTGGACATCCTACACGTCTCTTTTCATTATCCTGTTCTTGACGTTACCGTTGACTCGAATGCCCTTGATAGTGATGCCCGTCTGTTCGACGGGAAACTTGCGCGGGCGCCCGCGTCGATCTTTCTTTTCAAGTAGCTTTTTGACCGCCTCGTCCTCCAACGTCCGGAGATACGTGGGCTGGTCGTAAAGCTTGCTCATCAAGTCGCCGGCCGCTCCAGCAGCCGGCGTGAACACTCGGGAAACCAGTCTCGAGACTCCTGCCACAGACTCCTTGAGCACCTTGTTGAGCTGCTTGTAATTGGGATGTGCCGAGTCAATGTACTCGTTGGTGGACGGATCGAGGATGAGCTTTTTGGGCCGTCCGCGTCGTTTCTTCTGTTCTATGGGCCCAGGCAGTGGTTTGGGTATTCGAGGGTCCTTGTCGATGGTTTTGTTGACCTGCGCGGTATGCACAATCTCCGGGGAGGGGGGTACTACGTTCTGAAGACTGAGCTGTAGAGCGTGTGCCTGTTGATTGAGCTTCTGCTTGAGCTGCAAATTCTGGCGTTGATTCTCGCTTGTGTTGGGTTCCTGCGAGGACTGAGATGACTGTCGCGGTTGCTGTTGTGCTTGATGTTGTGGTCGTTGTCCTTTGCGTGCTTGGTGTTGTTGAAGTTGCTGAAAATGCTGAAGCTGCTGTAGTTGATTATGCTGTGGTTGCTTACGTTCCTGCTGTTGATGTTGCAGCTGTTGCGGTTGTTGTTGATTATGTTGCAGTTGCAGTTGTTGTTGTTTCTGTTGCAGTTGTTGACGTTGTTGATGTTGTTGATGTTGTTGCTGTTGTTGCTGTTGCTGTTGTTGCTGTTGCTGTTGTTGCTGTTGTTGTTGCTGCTGTTGCTGCTGCTGTTGTTGCTGTTGTTGTTGCTGTTGTTGTTGCTGCTGCTGCTGCTGCTGCTGCTGCTGCTGCAACTGCTGATGTTGAATTTGTTGACGCTGCTGCAATTGCTGATGTTGTTGTTGTTGGTACTGCTGCTGCTGCTGCTGCTGCTGCTGCTGCTGCTGCTGCAATTGCTGCGGCTGCATCTGCATAAACGGGGGTTGAGGCAGCTGATGTTGCAGCCTCTGAGCCAGCAGTTGCTTCTTTCGCAGATGTTGGTGTTGCTGGTGAGGTTGCTGCAGCTGTTGCACGAGCTGCGCTTGTTGTTGCTGCAGCTTCTGCTGCTGCAAATGCTGCTTCATCTGCTGCAGCTGCTGGGTCTGCTGCCTCGGCTGTGGGGCGAGGTGCTGCCCGTTTCTGGCCGGGGAGCTGATCTCGCCTGCTTGTGCTGGCGGGACGTACCCCGACGGCACACGCGCTATCCCCGGCACGCCGTACTGGTGGTGGTGCTGGAGCTGCATCTGCTGCATCTGCAACTGCTGCAACTGCTGGAGCTGCTGGAGCTGCAGCAACTGGTATATCAGGTACTCGGGCAGCTCAGACACCGGAAGCGTCGACGGGTTCTGCTGCGACGGCGACCAGTAGGGCGGCAGGTACTGGACCGGGTACTGGGGCAGGAACTGGGCGTTCTGGGGCACCGGCGGGGTCTGGGTGACGCCCGCGGCGGGCGGGAGCGGCGCCTGGCTGGGAGGGATGCCCGTCAACGGCGCTGCCCGGTGGCGGGACCGGTGGTGGGCCTGTGGCTGGTGGTGGGCCTGCGGCTGGGGCGTGGTGTTTTGCAGCGACCCCCGGGTGGTCGCGGGCGCTGCTGGCGGCTTGGCGTAGTACTGTGCTTGCATGTGCTGCGGCGGCGGGATCTGCTTGAGGGCGGCCGGCGCGCCGGCCGGCTGGCCGGCAAACGCCGCCGTCGCTGCCGCCGGGCTGGCGGTGCTCTGGTACGAGTACGGAGTGTACATGGGGAGGGGTGGAGGGACACGGGAGGAGAAGCGCGGCGTGGAGGTCACGGTGGTCTGGCTGGAACGATGGGCGGCGCTCGTGGTGGGGTCGGGGTGGTCGGGCGGACGGGCGGGGCGATGCGTGCGGCAGCGCGTGGTGGTGGCGGGTACTTCTCGCCGGAGGACTGGTGTTGTGGGCGGCTACCGGCGCTGCTGGGTGGTGGCTCGGAGCTGATCTGAGGGCGGGAGGCGCGACGGGGCTTTCTGCGGGGGGAAAGCTCTCGGTGGAACGTGGCGGGGGCGCGGGCTCTGTCGCTGTCGCTGCTGGTACGCGGGCAGGGTCTAGGAGGGTCTACACGCTTGGGCTGGAGAGAATGGCGGTGGAGTCTGAGGTGGATTTGCAACAAACGGTGTTTTTTTTTTTTCGAGGGTTGGATCCTTCGCAGGAGCGCCACAAAGTCGGATCTAGCGGGCTCGCGCCGGGGAACGGCGGTGGGGGAGGCTGGAATTGGTCTGCGCCACCGGTTCTGGTCTGCTTGGCGCCGGCGCGGTGCGCGGACTTACCGGGGCCACCGGGGGTGGGGCCCCAGGGTCTGGTGCGGCCGGATGTGCCCCTTTGCCCCGGGCGTTGGGCCGGTTCTGCCGCACAAGGCCCCGGAACTCGTACGTTGCTACAGTTGTCATGAAACGATCCGCCTTACGACTATTGTCGGGAACGACGTCGTGGGGCTTAGCGGGGTGGAGGGACCAAGGGCCCGCTGGTCGGGGTGGTTTGTCGCGGGCCTGGCGGCGGCCACCGCAAGCGTGCGGTTTGTAGGGCGGCGCCGATCGCAGCCCGCTGGAGCGCCCGCTGGGCTCGTGGTTCTTGCAGCCACTGACTGTGGCCGCCGCCGCTGCCTCGCGGGAGCCCAGCGCCAGGCGCTCGCTTGCTGCGAAATTTCCGGGGAGACGTCTGCTGAGATTTTGGCGATGCCTCTGGAGAGACCGTGGCATAGCGAGACCCACGGCATGGGTGGCCCAGCAAGAATTAGCGAGAACGTTCGGTGGCACTGGGCCCAGGCCAGGCAGCGGATCCATCCTGTAAGAGCCAGGGAGCCTGCAAGAACCAGGGAGCATGGCAGAACCATGCCAGAGGCGCTCAACTAGGCGATTTACTAGGCGCTTTAACTAGGCGATATCACTAGGCGCTCTTACTAGGCTCTAACAATAGGCGCTCTCGCTAGGCGCTATCACGGGGCTCTCTCACTAGGCGCTCTCGCTAGCGCTCTCACTAGGCGCTCTCACGAGGCTCTCTCACTAGGCGCTCTCGCTAGCGCTCTCACTAGGCGCTCCCACTAGGACCCGCACCGCACATATTCCTACAGCTTCTCGCTACCGCTGCTTCGCGCTACGCTTCTTTTATTATGCTAACTGATGGTCAACTGCGTAGTAGGCACACGTGAGAGCAACGAGTCCTCGAACACGTCCACAAACAGCTTGGAGTCGACTTGGGCCGGGTCAAAACGGATGCTAAAGTCCACCACCACCGATGAGGGCTGCGTCTCAGCGACAGCAGCCGGGGCGGCGGCCTCGCTGCCCAACAAGTAGTCAAACGCATCGGCGGCGGCGGCGGCGGGGCCGGCGCCGACAAAGCGGTACGACACGTCTAGAACCTCGAACCGCGACTTGGTGACGGCCGGAACGAGCAACTCGTCGAAGATGTCGCTGCCGCCCGAGACGCCCAGCGGCGAGCCGGCGTACTGTGGGAACTTCTGTGCGTAGGTGTCTCTGATGGCCGCGGCCACCGCGTTCTCAAACACCTGCTTGAAGGTGTCCTTGGCGGTGTACGATGCGGTGAGCTGGACCTGTACCACGTTGGCGGGCTTGACGGGAGCGGCTGGCTCGGCGGCGGCGGCCTCTTCGGCCACAGGCTCTTCCTTTTGCGCCAACTTGCGCGACTCCTCCGGCGTGGCCAACGTGATGTTGGAGAGGTCCAAGTGCTCCCTGGACCGGATGAACTCCGAGATACGCGCCACCAGGTCGGCCTGGATCGATCCAAGATGCGCCAAAACGTCTCCCTTCAACAAGCGGCCCTTGGGACCAGACGCCTGGATGGTGGCGAGCGCGTCGGCGGTGCTGATGCCGTGCTCGTGCAACAAGAGCTCCACCGAGGGGAAGAGCTTTTGGTCGGGGTTGGCGCGCGTGAAAACCTCGCCGCTGGTGGCACTGGCGCCAGCAGCAGCCGCGCCGCTGGCCTTGGGCTCCTCGCTGGATCCCTTCGACTCCTTCGCGGTCTCTTTTTCGGGCGCCTTCTCTTCTGGTGCCGCTGGCTCAGCCGCTTCGGTGTCTGGCTTCTGCAAGGTGCTCAAATCATCGCCCTCTTCGGCGAGGAACGCAATTGGCTTCCCCACCGGCACGCCCGTGGCGCCGTCGTCAACGAGGATCTCCCACATCACCCCGTCGTCGCTGGCCTCGACGTCGATCGTGGCCTTGTCGGTTTCCACTTCGAGCAAAACATCGCCGGCGCTGAAGGCCTCCCCGGACTTGTACTTCCAGGCCACCACTCCTCCTTCGGTCATGGTGGGCGACATGGCGGGCATCTTGAACACGCTGGCCGCAGCCACAGCCGGGGTGCTGTGGAACGTCCGGATCGCGCTGCGTCTTGTTATTATGGCGGCGGCTCTAATCATTTCGTTGGTGTTTGAAGAAACAGCGCTTCTGGCCAAATGAGCCGGCCGGACTCCACTGGCATCGGACGCGAAGCTCCCGCGTCACGTGACGGGTGTCATGCGGACTGCGTCACGTGACCGTGGTTGGGGCGCCTGCTGCGGCACGGCCGCCGGCGCCGGTCCCATGTCGCGGGCACCAGCGGCACGTACCTCCTCTCAGTTGGCTCCCCCGTCTCCGGCAGCCTCCCCCGCGGCGCTACTCTCCTCCGCTCTCCCAGCCGCCTGCTCTGGCTCGTCTCGCAGCGTCCTGCAAGTTCCGACTCTTTCCGGGCGGTCACGTGCGCACCCGAAAAGTTGGCAGAGTCGCCCGCGCCAAGGCGGCTCTCCCTACCGGCTCGCTAACTCTGGGCCCACCAAACGCGCACCAGCCCCCGAGCGTGGGCCGAAACTCGCGCGTGCTCTCGCCGTACAGCGTGTCGCAGCCTCGCCAGCGCATCGCTGATTTGCAGGCCCTCGCCGCAATGAAAACTTCCCTCCACTCAACAGACACTGCTAAGCCAACGTTCCCCCAACCCACCACGCCTGTGTCCAACAACTACGCCCGCGACGCCATACGGACCGGAAGATCAAGCAGGCCAGCCCACCCCTCGGAACCCCACGCCCCACCGCCCGCCAGCGCTACTCAGCCCGCATCTCCAGCGACGAACAGCACCGCGACTAGCTTCCCCCATACAAGCGCCGCCGCCACACCAACGACGCCTTCCAGAGCCGCCCAGGCAGAACAAGAGCCCCCAGCGCCAACAAGCACAGGACGCAACCCAGCACGTCTTTTGCGCTACCCCAGAGCGACTCCCCACTGTACCACCACCGCGCTACGCTAAGCCAGCGTCCCTTCCTCCGGCAGCGTCCCTTCCTCCCGCCAGCATACTCCACCGGGAGTCTCCCTGACCACCCAGCAGCGCTACCACCAGCTTCCCCTTGAAACAGCAGCGCTACCACCCAGCTTTCCTCCCCGTCATGTCTCCTTTGTCATTTTTCCATCCGCAGAACCTCGGCCGCATCCTCAAAACGTACTCACGCTTCATCGGCCCCGGCTTGATGGTCAGCGTGGCGTACATGGACCCCGGCAACTACTCGACCGCGGTGGCCGCGGGCTCGGCCTACAAGTACAACCTTCTTTTTCTGATTCTCTTGTCGAACTGCCTCGCCATCTTCCTCCAGATTCTCGCGGCCAAGCTCGGCGCCGTCACCGGGCTCGACCTCGCCGCCAACTGCCGCGCCAACCTCCCGTTCCGCGTCAACATCGCCGTCTACGTGTTGGCGGAGATCGCCATCATCGCCACCGACCTCGCCGAGGTGGTCGGGACCGCCATTTCGCTCAACATTTTGTTTGGCGTGCCGCTCTTCGTGGGCGTCATCATCACCGTGGTGGACGTGCTCGTGGTGCTCATGGCGTACCGCCCCAAGGGCCCGCTCATGTTCATCCGCATCTTCGAGGGCTTTGTCTCGTTGCTTGTCGCCGCCACTGTGGTGTGCTTCGCCATCGAGTTGTATCAGGTGAGCCACGACGACCTGATCCAGTTCTCGACCATCGAGGTGCTCAAGGGCTTTCTCCCCAACGAGAAGGTGATCGACATGTCGGAGCGCAAAGGCGGCAACGGGCTCTTCCTCTCGCTCGCCATCTTGGGCGCCACCGTCATGCCGCACTCGCTCTACTTGGGCTCGGGCTTGGTCCAGACCCGCTTGAAGGACTTTGACATCAAGCACGGCCACTACCGCCCCGAAAAGACCAAACTACAGAGCAGGCCCAGCATCCACGCCGAGTCGGCCACCGACGCCTCGCTCGACGACACGTTGACGCCGGTGGCCACGCCGTACTCGGCGCAGCTCCACGACTCGTTCGAGCACGACCGCGACGAGGACGACGACGACGACAACTACCGCCCGTCGGTCCACGCCATCAACGACACCATGACGTACACGATCGTGGAGTTGGTGATCTCGTTGTTCACGGTGGCGTTGTTTGTGAACGCCGCCATTCTCATTGTCGCCGGCGCCACGCTCCGCGGCAACAAGAGCGACAGCGCCAGCCTCGCCCGGTCGCAGAGCGCGCGTTCCTTCGCGCCGCAGTCCGCCGCGCTCGGCTCGCTAGACGGCCCCGCGCTCTCGCTAGACAGCGACATTGTCTCGCCGTTCGGCGCGATCCCCGACTTTGAGTTCTCGCTAGTCGCGCGCGACGACGACAAGGAGGACGACACCGACGACGACAAGAACGGCAACGACGACTCCGACAACGACTCCGACGACGACGCCGACGACGACCTCGAGAACGCCGACCTCTACACCATCTACCACCTTCTTTCGAAGCACCTCTCGCCGACCGCGGGCTTCGTGTTCGCGTTGGCGCTCCTCTGCTCCGGGCAGAGTGCCGGTGTGGTGTGCACGCTCGCGGGCCAGATGGTGCTGGAGGGCTTTCTCTCGTGGCTGTTGCCGCCGGTGGTGCGAAGACTCATCACCCGGGGCCTTGCGATTGCCCCGTGCCTCATTGTCGTGAGTCTCGCGGGCCGCCAGGGCCTCGCCACCGTGTTGAACGCCAGCCAGGTGGTGTTGTCGCTCCTTCTTCCGGCGGTGAGCGCGCCGCTCATATACTTCACCTGCTCGAAGCAGACGATGCGCGTGCCGATCTTTGCGCGCGACGGCGACGAGCCCGTCGACGTGGACTTTGAGTTCTCGCTGGAGCGCGACGGCGTGGCGAGCGAGCCGCTCGCGGCGTCGTCGGTGGCCGCCAGCCCCGCCAAGCGCTTCCGCAGCACCGAGCCCGCCATCCGCCTCCAGGACCTCCGCAAGTCCCACCCCTGTGCCGGCTGGGAGGACGACGACGAGGAACACATCAACCACGGCACCGAGGAACAGCACCAGTTGTTGGGCAAGGCCGGCGCGCCGCCCAGCTTCGAGTACTCGCAGCGCCAGCGCACGCCGCAGTCGCACTCCACCGCCGACGCCCTGTCGCTAGAACCGTCGCCCTCGCTAGCGCCGCCGTCCTCGCGCACCGCATCGCCGCCAACGCCGGGCCGCGCCTCGAGCTATTCCCTCGCACCGGACGACGACGACGATGTCTACCGCATCAAGGGCTACAAGGACTACAGCAACGGGCCCATCACCGCCTTCTCCGCCGTGATGGTCTGGGCCTTCATCACCGCTTTGAACCTCTACTTGATTGTCAGTTTCGTTCTCGGTTACGACGTGCCTATATAGCCAGCCATATAGCCTCAAACGGAAATAATACCAATGCATCGATGACTTCCGCCACCTCGTAGCACCTTCTGTCGTCATGACTCGGCCGGGGCTTGGCAAATCACTCTGCTGGATCTAAGTTTCGTCGTTGGCACGGTCTAGTCATCTTCCCTGTACACTCCCTTCCTTTTTCTACACCCAGTACTACACTTTTTTATCTTACTCAATCAATTCTAGTCGTAACTAAGCGTCGTAAGTAGAGGCAGAAACGTTACCACCCTTACCGGTCCAGTTGATGTGGATCCAGTCGTCCTTCTTCAACAACTCATTTTCTTCACCTGGCAAAACCTTGAAGGTGTGGGCACCAAAGTAGTCTCTTTGAGCTTGCAACAAGTTGGCTGGCAATTGCTTGGATCTGTAACCGTCGTAGAAAGACAAAGCAGTGGTGAAAGCAGGAATTGGAATACCGTATTCAACAGCCTTACCAATGGTGGATCTCCATCCCTTTTGGGCCTTGGCGATGGCTTGGTTGAAGAATGGGTGGAACAACAAGTTCTCCAAGTCTGGGGTTTCTTTGTAGGCAGAGGTGATTTCAGCAAGGAAAACAGATCTGATGATACATCCACCTCTCCACATCAAAGCGATGGCGGGGTTGTTCAACTTCCACTTGTACTCCTTGGCAGCTTCTCTGATCAACATGAATCCTTGGGCGTAGGAGATAATCTTGGAGGCATACAATGCTTGTTCCAAGTCGTCCACAAACTTCTTTCTGTCGGTGATTGGAGATTCACCTTCAACAGTTGGACCTTCCAATAATCCGGAAGCTCTGACTCTTTCGTCCTTCAAGGCAGACAAGCATCTGGAGAAGACGGCTTCACCGATCAAGGTGACTGGCATACCCAAGTCAAGGGCGTTGATGGCAGTCCACTTACCGGTACCCTTTTGACCAGCAGAGTCCAAGATCTTTTCCAACAATGGCTTACCGTCGGTTGGGTCGTTGTAGTAGAGAATGTCTCTGGTGATCTCAATAAGGAAAGAGTCCAAGACACCCTTGTTCCATTGGGAGAAAACGTCACCGATTTCCTTGTTGGTGAACTTACCAACACGCTTCAACAAGTCGTAAGCTTCACAAATCAATTGCATGTCACCGTACTCGATACCGTTGTGGACCATCTTGACGTAGTGACCAGAACCAGCGTCACCAACCCAGTCACAACATGGTTCACCGTCAGACTTGGCGGCGATGGACTGGAAGATGTCCTTGATGTGTGGCCAAGCATCTGGGTGACCACCTGGCATCAAAGATGGACCGTAACGGGCACCTTCTTCACCACCGGAAACACCGGAACCGACAAAGAGGATTCCTTGTTCCTTCAATTCGTCGAAACGACGGTTGGAGTCTGGGAAGTGAGAGTTACCACCATCAATGATGATATCACCCTTTTCCAAGTGAGGAACCAATTGTTGGATGAAGGCGTCGACTGGAGCACCGGCCTTGACCAAGATGACGATTCTTCTGGGTCTCTTCAAGTTGGAAACCAACTCTTCGATGGAGTGGGCACCGATGATGGACTTGCCCTTGGCTTCGTTGTCGAGGAACTCGTCGACCTTGGCAACAGTTCTGTTGTAGGCGACAACGGTGAATCCGTTGTCAGCAGCGTTCAAGATCAAGTTTTGGCCCATGACGGCCAATCCGATTAAACCAATATCACCACTAGCCTGGTTAGTATTTGAAACATGATTGTGGACGATTGAAAGACGCCTGAGTGCTGACGAGGGTTGCGAGGTCATGCTGGAGGGAGCTGCGGTTGAACGGTGCTCTCGTGTCGATACGGGCGATAATCTAATGCGGCGTGGACGACGGTTGCTTTCTGCTCTGCTCCGCATGTCGCGGTGCACAGCGGCTGCCAGATCTTATATTGGGGCACGCGCTGGAAAATTCTCACACGCACATCCGAGTCGCAATTCCCAGGGCCGAAAATTGGCTTTCATGTGATGCGACATGGCAGCACCGAGACATCGAACGCAAACGCACACCTGGCGGCTCGCGCGGGCGCGCCCCTCCCAGATCGCTAAACCGGTTGACCGGTGCACTGACAGCCGGTTCTCCGGGGGTGAGGGCCTGGCGGAAGAATCCCGAACAAATTGCACCGCCGTAAAGCAGACAGCCGGGCGACCTCAATGGGTGGCAATTCGGCCCCCTCCGAACAGCGCCCATCCGGCCAGGCCATTCGCCTTCACGCTGGTCCGGTGGAGCTTCCGGGGCACGCAATCGCCGTCCGAGTCGATTCGGCACTCCCGAGGCCGCCGCAAGCCCTGGAAAACGTCCGGCGGGTCGCGAAATACCTTAAACGCTTCCGCTCCCCTTCGGCCTAACGGAGCTCTCCGAACCGAGTGCCCGTCCCTCCGTGCGTGTGCCCGGCCCACTCTGGCCAGCTGCGCGTCCCGTGCTTCGTCCAATTGAGTCGCGCAGGCGCTGCCGTCGATGGCCCCTCGCTGGTGGCGGTCTCAAAGTCTCCCTGAAAGGCGTCGCTTTTTCCTCGCGCTAGCTGCGTAAACGCAACAACCTAAAGGCACCCGCGGCTCCCGTCGCCGCCACCGGTGCCGCGGTCTCGTCGGCTTGGTCTTATCTTATCATTGTGTACTTACGTTGGAGCAGACATTCTATTAGTTAGTTGAAGAAAAACGCTCACCAAAGCAAGCGACCGCTCGCCTACTTATATACAGCGTCGCGCATTAATTGTTGGGCACACTAATAAATGGCAATTAAGACACCGACGAAAAATGTCGCACCGCTGAATCACCAAATCGGCTGAAGCACTCGGATCGGGCACCAGCTGCAGCCACGCCAGCGGCCCCGGAGAGCCGCTTTCGCCGGGCGCCGCGGGGCGTCCTCAGCCGCTGCCTACGCCCGGCGCCGTTGCCCGGTGCACCGCCCGCTCCGGGGGCCAGGCGCCGCGTCTGCGCTCCCGCTGCCACCTGGCGGGCATGTCGTCTTTGTCGCGCCGGTGTCCAAGTTCGACCGGACCACTGCGCGCCCGATCTCCGGACTAGCACAATTAGTCAGACTTGGCCTGGCCGATTTCCAGCGCGAGCTGCTCCACGCAGCGGTGGGCTCAGCGCTGAGCCGGCCGCCGGCTCCCTGCCCCCACCAGCACGTCTGCCCACCACCAGCGCGGTGCCCCCGCGCTCTGCCAGCGTGTCGTCTCGGTGCTCCCCTCAGTGCAGACCGCCGGCCGGCGGCCACGACACCGGCGCTCCAGCGGCCGTCCCCCAACCGCGTCACGTGTCCCGATCCACCCCCACCTTTGGGGGACCCGCCACGGCTGGTGCACCCTGCTTCCCCCACTGGCTATTGTCGAGGAGGGGGGCACCGGCCTCCCCTCCTTCCTCCCCCCACATCACGTGTCCCGCGGACGCGTGCCCCCGCGTCACGTGCGCGCCTGATTCGGGCCCGGTCTAGCCTCTTGGTCGTGCGCGAATCAAGCGCCCGCCGCAGTGCCGCCATGAGTAAGCAGCCGGATTTCGCCTCGCCACGTGACGCCCGCGGCGGTGAAAATTTCCCAAATTCACGCACGTCGAGCGTTCGGCTGCAGCATTTTTCGCAACCTCAATGATTCTTGCTCACGTGTGATTTCATGATTGAATTTCGGCCTGCTACTACAAGTACCCCAGCGGTCCCGGTCCCAGAGCAGCCCTCCTGTATATCATTCCCAAAATGCCTATTCCTGTTCCCCACGGTGGAAAATTACACGACTTGGTGATCCGTGACGCTCCCATCAAACAGGAGTTGTTGAAGCAAGCCGCCTCGCTCCCGGCGTTGGAGTTGACGGCGCGCCAGTTGTGTGACTTGGAGCTCATCCTTGTGGGCGGGTTCTCTCCGTTGACCGGCTTCTTGAACCAGGACGACTACGAGTCCGTGGTGGCCGACATGCGCCTCAGCTCCGTCAAGGACGCGCAGACCGGCAAGGGCTTGTTGTGGCCCATTCCCATCACCTTGGACGTGAGCCAGGCCACCGCCGCCTCCTACTCGGTGGGCGACAAGATTGTCTTGACCGACTTGAGAGACGAGCAGAAGTTGGCCGTCTTGACCATCGAGTCCATCTACAAGCCCGACAAGAGCGTCGAGGCCAAGAGCGTCTTCCGCGGCGACCCGGAGCACCCGGCCGTGCGCTACTTGAACGAGACCGCCGGCGAGTACTACCTCGGCGGCTCGCTCCAGGGCTTGAACTACCCCACGCATTACGACTACACCGAGTTCAGAAAGACGCCCACCGAGTTGCGCGCCGAGTTCAAGAGCTTGGGCTGGAACGACCAGCACATTGTGGCGTTCCAGACCAGAAACCCCATGCACAGAGCGCACCGTGAGTTGACCATCCGCGCCGCCAAGGACATTGGCGACAAGGGCAGAATATTGATCCACCCGGTCGTGGGCTTGACCAAGCCGGGCGACATTGACCACCACACCAGAGTCAAGGTGTACCAGCAGATCTTGAAAAAGTACCCCGACGGCTTGGGCACCTTGTCCCTCTTGCCCTTGGCCATGAGAATGGGCGGTGACCGTGAGGCCCTCTGGCACGCATTAATCAGAACAAACTACGGTGTAGATCACTTCATAGTCGGCAGAGACCACGCCGGGCCCGGCTCAAACTCCCAGGGTGTCGACTTTTACGGCCCCTACGACGCCCAGGACTTGTTGAAGAAGTTGACCGACGAGTTGACCATCAAAATCGTCCCCTTCAGAATGGTCACCTACTTGCCGGACGAAGACAGATACGCCCCTATCGACACCATCGACCTCAAGTCCGTCAAGACCGCCAACATCTCCGGTACCGAGTTGAGAAACCGCTTGAAGACCGGCGCCGAGATCCCAGAGTGGTTCTCCTACCCCGAGGTGGTCAAGATCTTGAGAGACACCAACCCCCCAAGATCCAGACAGGGCTTTGTGGTCATCATTGACAACTCCGACAAGATCGGCGACTACTTGTCCTTTGCATTGCAATCCACCTTGAACCAGTACGACGGCCAACGCCGTATCACTAAACTTGGTGCCGACTCCGTGGACTCCTCCATTGTCAACGAATTGGTCTTGGCTGGTTCCGGGGTCATTGTCACCTCCGGCTCGGCCGAGCAATCCGCCAAGCTCGTCAGCGTCATTGGTAAGGGCAACTCCATTGTGGTAGGCAACTCCACCGGCTCTGGTGCCGACGGCGAGTTTGCCTTGGTCAAGGACTTGCCCGTGGTCATTGGCCAGATCACTGGTTACTTGAAGGACCAGGGTTTCTATTAGTTAGTTAATGCACGTTTGTTCATATATAATCTTTTTAATGCAGCATGGAAATTACCCCCTCCACATGAACATCTTGGCGTACATCATTCACCTGCAGCCGTCTGAAAGCTTATTCGCCGGGCTTAGTCCGCCACACATTGATCTACTTCAGGGGCTTTAGTGCTAATAAATACATTTCGTTATTTGTTCTATCCTCTGCCGGCCTAACTATTTGATACTCCTGGCTTGCTCATACCTGCTTCCATATCTTACTTCTCATATCTTGTTTTCATATCTTGCTTCCATATCTTGCTTCTCATACTACTTCATGTCTTGCCTACTGTGTCGACAAGTAGTTTGCTCTGTTCTTCAACGATTCGGCGTATCCCATCGCAATGGGCCATACTGGTGCATCTGCAAGTATTCTAATCCCCAAGTATAAGGACTTTATCGATAACCTCATTTCGGTGATCTCCTCTCTCAACTCGCGAAGAATTTCTTCATTCTTATTTTGATCTCTGACCTCCCCATCGGAATATGTATCCAACTTCTCACGACGCTCGACAAGATTCCTCACCTTCTTGAGACCGTCATCATTCTTGACATTCTTGAAAACCTTTGCATTCTTTGTGATTGAGTCCGAATGCGATGACATATACAGTGGAGACAAAACCTTCTCGACCTTTACGAGAATGGTCTCGCATTCTATCCAAAGCATAAGTTCGGCAGATGACAACAGGCTCTGGCTCACCTTGGTCTCAAGAACATTCAAGTACGTTGACATTATCAATACCACCACAAATAAACATGAAACAAAAAAGACAGGACACCGCAAGGAAAATTTCTTATGGTCGTCATTGATGCTTTGAATATTATCAATCCAGAGTTGGATCATGTTAACGCAATGCGAAAGACAATTACGACAGTTTCCATAATTGGGTTCCTGGTTTCTGAGAGTGTTCAACTCCTTGTTCATCAAGTCCCAATCTTTCGAGAAAACCGTACTAAGAACTGGGTTGATGTTGATATGGATTTTGATCTTGATCAACAAATGTAATGGCAATATCAATTTGAACTCATTGTGAACATTCAAAAGATGACAATTGGACGAATCGATGCGAAGAATTCCATCTGATTTCACAAACTTTTCCTCCCACGATCTTACTAACATCCTCAATTCTGGTTTATGATTCAAGTTCCAGTCCAAATAGCTAAAGTGTGGCTTTTGTTGCAGAACTCTCTCTTGAACTTGTTCATGTACATACATCAACAATGAGAGCATACTGTGGAAAGTTGCTTTATCAAAATTGCAGTTCCCGCTATCCTCGAGTCGTTTAATCATGGTTTCGAACGACCTTCCCTTGCTCAAAGGTACCAAAGACCAATACTTGTTCTTGGACAAATAGGCGTACCACTGTTCGGCAGTCTCGCATCTCCATAACTCTTCATCATCACAAAAATTTCCACTCTTTAGCGTACTGGCATCCATAAAGTTGGGCAGTCCAGCTAAAGAAGATCTGAATGTTTGCAACAAATAAAACACATGGACTGTTCTAATTCTCGATTGAGCCATGACAAAGTAGTCAAAGTTGTTCTTCATAATCTGCTCGGCTCTCGCAGCGTCAGCCAGATTAGATACTTGTCCAAAGTTAGGAGGAGGAACCAAAAACTGCTCCAAAGGTTCGTTGAAGTTGGTCGATTTTATCAATCCAATCAACGATTTCATTTGCTTCGCTGTTATATCGTTCAAATTTGGAGCGTCAAGGAACATAGTGATGAAGATGTGTAGCACTAGACACTGGTGCGCCATCAAAGGAACCTTTTTGAATTGCAAGTTATCAAGAGTAATTTCCCGTTCAAAAAAGTTTTGGATATGGAACTTTGACAAACTGAACAATAACAATGAATTCGTATCATGATAGGAGTAGAGAGCTCCTATCGAGGCCATTGAAAGAAGCAACGGCACATTGTCGAAACTATCAACCTTGGGGTTTTTCAATGACGGCAAATGGATGAATGGGAAATATTTGTTGAATTCCAATTCGTACAAACGCATGTAATTGTTCAAATCCTCCACTGGAGGAAACTGGGAATCAGATAAATTACTGATACTAATGATTTTCTTCCTGAACTCTTCACTGATGAAATTGTACTTGCCGTTCACCAAAGTAGAACTGTCGAAAGCATACTCGAATTCGAAATCCATTTCTTCAATAGAATCCAATGGCTTGTTATGGTCTATCTCAGGATTGACTGGGTTTTGAGTGAGGCTAGGTTTGTGGTCGTTGGGTTTCACGTTACCCTGTTTCACTAAATCGATTTGCCGTGACCTAAAGAGAGACGAAATCTCATTAACGGGGTCCAAGGAGGGCATTGTGGCTTTGGGCAATTTAGGTGAGTTCTGCAACGAGGGAATGTCAACAAATCCAACGTTGTGAGATGGCGTGGGATAATTAGTGTCATAAGGCGTGCTGATGATCTCTTTCAACCAGTGCTCATCATTACTCAAATTCATTACCATCGCATTTATGTTGTGCATTGACATCATCGAACCATCAACGTCTTTGTTTGGGTCCTCTGTTTTAGCTCTTTTGGGAGTGTCAGGGGTGCCATGGTCAAAAGATCCATTCTTTTTCTTCAAGTTGGAGAGTTTCTTCTCCGCCACTATTGAATTGTTGAGCTTCATCGGTGATGGAGCTTCGCCATTCTTGCCATTTAAAATGTCCTGCGCAGCCAAATTGGAGAAGTTTGGAGGGTTTAAACCATACTCAAAAGGGGTCATCCCCTTCAAATGGTGCGGGTGGTTGGGATCATTAAACTGGAATGCAGCGATTGCCGTATTTGTGTGGGCATTGTGGTTCAGGCTACCGATGCCATTTGGAGTTATGTTACCATTTACGCCATTGGAACCCAAGTTGTCCAGGAAGAATTGTTGCAAATTTTTCAAGGAACGCTGCCTCGAGGTCATTTGTGAGAACGTAGGAGATCCAGCCCCTTTGTTCTTATCAGCAGTGCCATTCAAATCGAGGTTTTCTATATTTCCCCAATCCATCATTCCAAGCGAGCCCAAATCAAGGCCAGAGAGTAATAAGTTTTTGGATGTGAGATCGTCCGAGGCAGGAAGTTGTGGGGTAGCGAATTCCACATGAATGGGATTTGTCTCGCCGAATGTCGAGTTCTCCTGCTGGATGTTACGCGCTTCTTTCAAGTTGGTATATGAGGACCCCGAAGTAGCTGAAAACGACGCATGACGAGTATGGGTGCCTGCAAGATGACTGAAATGTGAGGATTTGTTGAAGTCATGAACCTGGTGGCCTGGGGGACCACTGAGCGACTTTGAGTTGGACTGTTGAGCGATGCCATCGTTCAGCTCGGACTTCATTTGCGGTTGAACATGCGGAGTCGAGGTGTTGTTGCCCGCGGGCTTGTCATTCCCATTGGGGGAGTTCATGGCCATGTAGGGCTGAAAGTTGGGAGGGGTGTTGTGGTTGGAGCCTGGGGGGAATGTCGACGCTGCTGAGTTGTAGCCTGGAGACGGCAGCGACTTGTTGTCGGAGGCCGGGAGGCCAAAGAGCTGCGTGCGGAACTTGGGGGTCATGCTTTTGTTGAAACTGTTCAGGTCCATGGACTTGGGCGGCGAGAAGAGCTGGGGCGTCAAGACCAGCAGCAGCATCAGCACGGACCGCGACTTGGACCTGTCTGTGGAGTTGCTGGCTGCGGAGCCGTCTCTGCCGTTCAAATGGGCGTGTAGACTGGCGAGGCCGCCGGCGTCGTGGGGCAACGGGGCGTTCGCCTTGGTGTTGTTGTGCAAGACGTTGATGTACTCCAGGTTGTCCAAGTCCTTGGCGGACCCGCGCCGCATGATGTTGGGGATGGTCGCGTGGAGCTTCTGCTGGTGTCGCAACACCAAGTCTCGTCTGGCGAAGCACCGGCCACACGCCGCACACTGGAACGGCTTTTCGTTGGTGTGGGAGCGCTCGTGGCGCTTGAGGTGCTCCAAGCGGGCAAAGGCCCGCGTGCAAATGGTGCAAATGTGGGTCCGGGGTTTGTCTGTCTTGATTTGTTGGGACTTTTTGGGAATTGGTTGGGTCAGCGAATTGGCGCCGGTCGCCGAAGACGAGTCGGCGGTCGCCGTGGTGGTGGACGAAGGGCTGGAGGTGTCTGAAACCGGAGACTTGAAATCGTCGGACTCACTCATGGCGCCTTCTGTCCTAATTTTCGATGCACTGGTGCCCTGGCTATACTGCAGTTGGTCTACCGACATCGAACATCAAGGTGGAGGGAAGTGGTTGTAAAGTTCGAGCCGCCAAACTTTTGGTGTGAGTCGTGCGTAATTTTCCTTTTTTTCTTTTCCCTCTCGTAAAAAGCGTGCGCGGCGCGACATTCCTGCGACATCGACTCCGGACGCCGAGCCTGCTTGCGCACCCGGTCACCGAAAAACAGTTGCATCTGATTGCGGTCACGTGCAAAGTCCGGGGTAAAAACAACCGTCGCGGCACCGTCAGGGTGTTGCGTTTATTGAGGCGTGCACGCGACGAGAGCGCCGCCGCCCGAACACCCACGCCGCAACTCGTGGCCCCAGCGTGCTCGTCTCCGCCAAAAGGCCCTGACCGCACCCACTAGCCCTGGTGGCCACGGTCGCCCAGCCGCCAGCCAAGACCGGCGACCAAACACTAACGGCACCTGCACCAGGCGGCTCTGCCTTCCACGGCGAGCTGCGTCCCGCTGCTGGCCAGACGGCCGGCGCGCTCCTCTGCTCGCCCGCTGGGCGAGAATTCATCTTCAGTACACCGATGCGTATTTATTCTACAGACGTGTGAGGGGCCACCGCCGATCACATGCTCATCGCCCCTCTTCGTGTCCGGCCCTTTGGACCTCCTTTGGATCGGGAAATTCGCCAGATAAGATGAAACGCAGCGGCTGCAGTCGGGCCGTGGGTAGCAACTGGCCCGGCGGACGTCCCCACGGGCGGGCAATTACAGGCGACTGGCTCCGCCCTACGGCTTTCCGCTCCCAAGATCCTCTGCGCAGTTGTTCCGAAGGCCCGCTCGCACCGCTTCGGGGCGCGCCCGCCAGGGAAGCTTTTTAGTGGCGGTAGTATGCACCGCACTTGGGTTGCTCGGACCACTGTCGAGGTGGGTGTCTCCGAGGACCCTGATCCTCGGCCAAAAGTGCGAGGCGACCGGCTGGCGCTGCGGGAGAGGTCGTGTGCCCGCCAGCAGCGCCCGTGTGGCAGGGTGGTCCCGTCCGCCGTGGGTGTGGCGGTCGACCGCGTTCGAACCCCTCTGGGGGGTGAGCTTGGCCATCGGGGTGGGCGGCGTTCAGCGGCAACCCCAGCGTTTCCACGGTGTCTGACGGCAGGCCCCGAGTCGGCACTGTGCAGTGGCTTTTGCATTTTCCGCCGCTCTCGCTGGCAGGTTGCATTTTCCAATCAGCTACGCATCCGCTTTCGTCTAAATCAGCCGATGCTCATCAATTTCGAGTGAGATACAAAAACTTTAGCCCCTTTCAAGACAGCTAGCAATGGACGGGACTGCGGTATACATACTGCTCATATTGCTCTTGGGCGCCGTGGTGGTCGCGCTCTTGGTGTGCGTCTACAAAGTGATCGCCTTTGACGACGAGTACTCGCCTTTGTACGAGGGCTACGAGGAGGTGCCCCACGACTTTGTCAACGACGAAGAGTCGTTGGCTCGCTTGGAGGAGACCTTCGACTTCACCAACTTGTCGCCAGAGGAGCAGGGCGCGTACCTCCGCGGCCAGGAGTTCACCAAAAGGTACCCTCTTGACGTGAACCACGTCAAGGGAGGCTCGTACACCTCTGAGATGGAGGACCAGGTTAAGGACCAGGGAGTGAATGCATTCTACTTTGAGCAGGATGACAAGGAGATCCTCAACTCGCGCTACGTGGTGGCCGACAAAACCGAGTTGAGCTTCGGCAACAACGACTTGCCCTACTCGACGGCCACCGCCGTGCTCAACTATGCGCTTCCTACCAGACACAGACACACTTCCGACACCGTGTACTTTGAGACCAAGGTGTTCGAGTACATGCCCAATAGCACCAGCCACTTTTCCATCGGGCTAGTGACCAAGCCGTACCCCAACTCGTTCCGGTTGCCGGGGTACAACCATTTCCTGATCGGCTACGAGAGCACCGGGAACTTGAAGATCAACAAGCCGTTCCCCACCCCGCTCCAGCAACACAAGGGCGAGCAGAGCGACTACAACGCGTTGGTCTTGCCGCCACTCCTGCAGTCGGACGTCGTTGGGTTTGGGTACGTCATCAGCACCGGGACCATCTTCATCACCCGCAACGGCAAGAAGTTGTTGGACGTGACCAAAGGGTGCTTTGTAGACATGTATCCTGCCGTGGGGTGTTTCCTGACCAACGCCAAGTTCCAGGTCAACATCGGGCAGCTCGGATACGTGTGGATCGAGGCCAATGTGCGCAAGTACGGGTTTGTGGCCAGGTCCGAGTACCGCAAGATCAGAGGCGACCAGGGGTTGGCCGCGTTGCCCAAGTATGATCAGGTGATCGGGGGCCAGGAAGACAAGATACTAGACCGCGGCGAGGAGCTCCCCCCACGGTACCCCGAGGACGAGTTGGACTTCTTCGGGCGGAGCATCAAGGTGGGAAGCTCCAAGTTGGAGGAGATGGCGGAGAAGAAGGCACAGCCGGGCACCGCGGGGAGCCCGTCCGTAGGCTTCAGTGGGGGCACCGTCGAGCCCAAGGAGTCACACGAGTCGGAGGCCGCGGATGGGTCCATTGTCGACGGAGGCGAAGTGTCTACTGCCGCATCAGGCACACCCGAACCAGGTGCAGACGTTAAATCTAACACTGCGTCAACGTCCGCGTCTGCGCCGGGCACGAAAGCACACCCCAAGAAGAAGAAGAAGGGCAAGAAGAAGAAGGGCAAGAGAAGATAGCTAGGGTAGGGAGAATGAGATTACGACAAGAACGATTCCCGTAGTGTAGGCAGGCAGACGATCAAGCGAGCAGGCTGAGCAGTCAGGCCGGGCAGAAAGACCACGAACTCGCCGGTGGAAGAGGTTGTTCCGGGGAGATGGAATGCTATCTGAAACCAATTACGCAGCAGCAACCTGCAGCGATAGCGGCACGATGCAAGCGGTTGGGAGTGATGGGGGGCAAAAAGAAAGGGGCATACTGGGAATTGAACCCAGGGCCTCTCGCATGCTTGACGTCTCTCCCTCACGGGAGAGATTACCCAAAGCGAGAATCATACCACTAGACCACACGCCCTTGTGAATGAAGACGTGGTAGCGGCCCCGTGACCGCGCTCCGTCGGCAGCACGCTGCAGAACGACATAGTTTTGGCAGACAATGAGCGACGCCGAGACTCGAGCCCCGACGCGACGACACTGCCCGTTTGATGGCGCTCGCTTCGGCAGGTCGCCATTGCTCCCCTGACTGTGGGGGCCGGCGATTGTTGTGGAGCCAGAGGTTGCGGCTCGGGGACTCGGCGTGCCAATTGTCTGGAGTCACCGTAAGGTTATTTTCATGCGCCAATTTTCGGCCCTCCCACGTGGAGTGCTAATCCGGAGCGTTCGACTGGCCAGAGCCCGCCGCTGGACGCTTCTTCGCGTGGTGGCAGGCCCCCAGGCCGCCATGGCCGCCGCCGTCGACCCCAGATCGGGCCTGGGCAGGAGCCCCAGCCCGGCGGATTCTCGCCGCCGTTTTGGGAAGCCCGTTGTTCAAAGCCCCCTCCAATAATTGCACACGGTCGCGGTGATGTGATGCACAAATCTACACAGCTAATTTTAGATTCTGTCACATGATGCACTAAAATCGCAATACCAGCAGCACACCGGGGGCCCCCAGCGCACGCGCCCGGCGAGCGAGGGCTGTAGACACTGGGGGGCCGGCACGGGCGCCGCCCGGGTTCCCAGGCGGCGCGGTTCGACGCGCCCGCCGCCCCGGCGGGACGAGCAGCACCCACCCCCCGGGCGTAAGCCCTGCTGGCGGCGTTCCACCTGGCGGTCCCCCCAGGCCCCCAGCGAAAAACTTCCTTGCTCCCTGCAAGCGAGCAGTTGGTACCTACGCAACCGCTTTTGTACCCACACGAGTCTCGCGGATCAGGCGCCCTTGAATCGGCATGCACATTCCCAAGCCCAGCGCCAGCCGCATGCCAGGTGCCACGCAGATGCCACGCCCCAAGCCCCCGCCAGAACCGGCCGGCGTGCCTGGTGGGATCTGCTCGGGGCATGAGGTGGCGCCTGCACGCATCCCGGCCCGCAAAAACCAACCCAGTCGGGCCCTGCGGTGCATTTGTTTTGGTCTCTCTGCACAGAGCCTGCGAAACTCGCATCCAACATTTTGGGAGCGTCTTCGTTATCAAACCCTCTTTTGCTTTCTCCCAAGCTCTCTCTTTTCCCAGGCTCAGTGTTATGGCAGCAGTAATAAGTCTATCGCCCAGGAGGTTGGCGTCGCCGGTGTTTCTCGTCGCGATGCTCTTCGTGACGGTGATCATATTCAACGCCGTTCTATACCGGAACTCGTACTCTTCGCCCAGGCCGTCGATCCTGTCGCACGTTGACACCGTGGAGCACCTGGACTACGTCGACGACTTGATGACCGAGTTGAAGACGGCCAAGGAGCTGGAGCTCTTGGCTAAGCTCCAGAAGGACGTGGAGTCCAACAACAAGGAGAAGTTCGTCGCCGACTTGCGTGCCGACATTGTCGAAAACTTTTCGGAGACCTTCAAGGCCACGCTCCAGTCCGACATCAACGCCAAGTACTCCGAGGAGATGTTCCGCGAGAAGCAGCTCTCGTACGAGACGCTCGAGGACTTGAAGGCCGAGTTCTGGAAAACCCACTCCAAGGCCATCAAGGACCAGGCGGTGTTGGAGTCGCTTGCCGAGCTCAACTTGCTCGAGGCGCCCCAGGACTTTGGCGCCAAGGTGATCGCCGCGCTCAACGAGGTCCAGGACAGAGGCTCGTGGTACAAGTTTCTCATCACCGAGGTGCTTGTGAAAAACGGGCCCACCGACTTGGAGCCGCTCACGGGCGCCGAGCGGGGCAAGGACATCGCCGGCACCTACTACCGCGACGTGCAGCAGAAGCCCTTCTCCAAGAAACGCCTCTTGGAGGAGCACGTCAACATTGGCAAGGAGAAGCTCGAGGCACTCAAGAAGAAGCACGCCGCGTTGGTGGAGATGTTGAAGCGCCTCGACGACCCGCCCAAGCAGTTTGTCAACGGCGACGGGATCGTGGTGTCGGGCGGCGGGCTCTACTTTGGCTCGGCGTTGGTGGCGGTCGGGCAGCTCCGGGAAATGGGCTCGCGGTTGCCCATCGAGCTCGTGATGAACACCATGGAGGAGTACGACACGCAGATCTGCGAGGAGCTCCTCCCCAACAAGTTCAACGCGCGGTGTGTGGTGATCGAGCGCGAGATCGGCAAGGAGCTCTTGGACTCGCTCAAGCTCTCCAAGTTCCAGATGAAGGTGTTTGGCCTTTTGTTCTCGTCGTTCAACAACATCATCACCATCGACGCCGACAACATGCCCATCAAGAACGTGGACCAGTTGCTCACGTCCGAGCCGTTCCTCCTGACCAAGTTCATCTTGTGGCCCGACATCTGGCACAAGGCCGCGTCGCCGCAGTACTACGACATCGCCGGGTACGACGTGGGCAACGTGCTCGTGCGCCGCGACGGCATCGCCAACGACTGGAACTGGCTCGACCACGCCGCCATGGACGTGGACGCCGACGTGACCTACCACGACTTGGAGGGCCTCCCGCTGGCGTACGGGTGCGAGACGGGCCAGATGGTCTTCTCCAAGCGCGCCCACTTCAAGGCCTTCTTGTTGTCCTTGTACTACAACATGTACGGACCCGACTTCTACTACCGCTTGTTCTCGCAGGGGGTACCGGGCGAGGGCGACCGCGACACGTTTGTGCCGGCGTTGCACGCCTTGGGCGAGCCGTACCACGTCGTCAACCACGACGCGTGGTTGGGGGGCTACCGCGAGGGCATGGAGCAGGACGGCGACTTCCAGGAGACCACCATCGTGCAGTACGACCCCACGGAAAACCTCCAGTTCAACAAGGACTGGAAGGAGTGGCTCCGCTCCAAGAAGCTCGACCCGCGCTTGTGGTTCTACCAGTCCAACGCCTACACCGTCAAGTTGCGCGAGGAGTTCAAGGCGCACCACAAGAAGGACGCGCAGTCGCCCGGGTACAAGTTCCCCAGCATCTTCTTCCTCCACATCCACAAGCCCAAGATCAACCCCATAGACAACACCAAGTCGGGCAGCTACGGCATCTACACCCGGCGCAACTTGGGGCTCCAGGGCGCGTACGAGGAGTACGGCACCACCGACTGGGAGCTCATGTTCCACTCGGTGGCCAAGTGGATCTCGTGCCACGGCATCACCAGCCCCGCCTTTTGGAAAAAGGCCAACGTGGAGCAGGAGAAGGTGTGTCGTAAGGTGTCCATGTACGTGGACTTTTTGTTGAAGGACTCCAAGGACCCGGGGGCCGCCAACGTCAAGATCGCCAGTGTGGACAGTGAAGAAGACAAGGCATTGGGACTCGGCGCATAGTTACGAAAAAGATACACAACATCAAGGATCGCTAGTAGAGTAGGCGTAGTCGTTTAGGCTTTGCGAAGCAGGCCCCTGGGAGCTGGGAGGACGGGAAGAGGATGGCGAGAGATGTCGACGAGAAACAGAGGATACGGTCACTGCAGCAAGCAGAACCGTTTGGGGACTTTAAGCAGACAGCTGCACGCCGTCAGTCTAGTTTATATTCAGATTATACAATTTTCCAGCGTCGGAGCTGTCGGGGGTTGTCTACCAGCTCTTCTCTTCTATTCGGCTGTTCATTTCTCATCTTCCGACTCGTCCTCCGAGCCCTCCTCGCTTTCGTCCGAGTCCTCCTCGGAGTCTTCTTCTGAATCTTCCTCCGAGTCGTCCTCGGACTCGCCTGACCCGCTGTCTGACTCGCCACCCTCGCCTGCATTCACTTCCTCAACCTCAACCCCGAATCCCTGTCCTGCGAAGTACTCGTCCAACTCTCCGAGCTTGCCCGCTGGGAGCGTCGAGAAAATCGCCGAGGTTTCCGCCTCGAAAATGGGCTTGAAGTACGTGTTGATCGCGTATCTTATGTCGTCCGCCGTCATCTTGTTCATCTTCAGAAGAAGAGTCTGAATGTAGTTGGGGCCTCTTCTCTTGAAGATGTTGTCGTTGATCTTGGACATGGCGGCATCAAACTGGTTAGCCTCGTTATTGGCCAAGCCGTTCACCACAGAAGATATGGCTCCGTCAATGCTGAGTTGGTCTATTTCAAGCTTGCGGTCTCCGTAGTCGTTGACAATCTTCTTGGCCGCTGACCACGCTTGTTTTGCATCTGCTCCACGATACACCACATAGCTGAGGAACCCAGTCTGGATGTTGCAATTGAGGTATGCTCCGTAAGCTAACCCGGTTCCTCTGATACCTCTCCAGAACGGACCCTCCACCGCAGTCAAAAACTCGGTAGCGAGGTTGATCTTGAACACGTCTTCGTGGAGGTAGTCGGTTGGTGCGGATGTGATGGCAACCAAGTGTGTGGACTCGGCCGAAGGCAACACGACCAAGTGGGCTTCTTTCAGGCATTTCTTTCCAGATTCGCTCTTGAATTCAAACGAATTGGGGAGCTTATCGAACGGTGTTGGCTTGTGTTGATACTCACCAGCAGCCTTCTCTTCAGCTACAAAAGTGTCAGCAAACTTCTTCCAAGTAGACACCGGGTTCAGAACAGTGGCGTCGCCTACCACGAAGACTTTCAAGTTATCCAACTTGAACAACAGGCGAGTCAATGTGGTCAAGTCTTGAGCGATCGAAGCAAAGCCTCCCGACGCAATTGTGGCCAAAATGTCTCTGAAGAAGGATTCACTGCAGACGGGGTCTCTGGCGTACTTCAAGGATTTCTCGGTGTAGAAGCATTTGGTTTGAGTAGAATACATCATCAGCGGCCCATCTCTTCTATGGTCGGGTAAGAGGTTGAGAATCTTTTCAACAATCACCTGGATCCGAGACTCCTCGAAAACGGCATACTTCATGATCTTGACCAACCAGTCGACAGCTTTGGCGTACTTGTCTGAGTCGAAGCGGATTTTGAGCTGCACGAGCTCCAGGAAACGACTTTCGTAGCTACTGTTCATTTGGAAACTCACCAAGTCTTCCTCCATCTCCAGGACCACCTGTTCGTATGGGATTTTTTCGCTGCCAGGGACTTGAACAGACATGGTGAAAAGTTCCTCGATCACAGGAAGATAACGCATCAATTTTGGGTCAATACCTGCAGGTGACATGGCAATACTAATGGTCATGTACTGGGACTTGTAGTGTTCAAAATGGAGGAACATTGGAAGATCAGATGGGGTGTCTTGAGCCAATGCTTTGCTGACATCGCTCTCATTGGCGTAGCCTGATTTGGCCTTGTCGACCAACTGAGTGTCACCAACCACGTAGGCATCTGTGGCGATGAACGAGATCTTTGAAGGGTCGGGCTTGGCAAACTGAGTGAGGAGGTTCTCTGGGATTGGGGTATCGTTCTTGGCCTGGGCCGCGTCCAAAACCCGCTTCTTTTCAAGCAAGCCTTCCTTGCCGTACTTTGCCTTGATATCCTTGTGAATCTGCTTCGTCTCTTTCTTGAGCTTATCAGCAAGATCAGCCGAAGGAGTGCCTAATACGGTGGCGGGTTTGCTGTCCACAAAGTACTCTTTGATAAGGGCACACCACTGGTCTGCTGACCACAGCAGCAAAGCATCGTACTCGGCCAAGTCCTTTGCCCACTTGCTCAAGTCGGAGCCATCGCGGTTCCCGTAGGTGAACTCGTTGATAGCCACAATGGCGAACATCTCCGGCGACTTTTCGGCGATGCTGACGTGCTTCAGGCGTTCCTGAGCGACCACCTGGCGCATGTAGTCCAAGTCGAAGCTCAGGGGGTTGGTTTGCTCGAGGATCATCTCCTTGAGCAATTTGTCGACTGTTTGAAGCTGTGCGGTGGGAATGTCTTGCACCAGGAAGCTCATAGCGGTACGCACGTAGTCGTCGGTCGAGTAGTCGATGTCGGTGGCGTACGGGTTCTCAATCTCGACCAAGCGCTTGTTGAACACCGAGATTGGCGACCCAGACAAGTACGCACCGACCATGTCGATGGCAACGTTGTCGAGCGTGTTGCCACAAGGGGGGCCGATCCAGGCGATGATGAGCTTGCCCATCGACTCGTCGGTGTCGGGAAACTCGACGGTTTCGACCTTTTCTTCGCGGAGCGGGAGGTCAGGCGGCGAGTCGACGAACGGGCGCACGTTGGGGGTCGCGGGCAACGCCTCGAGCTCGCTGTCGAACTTTTCCATCACCTCAAGCAACTCGCTCTCGTCGACGGTCCCGCTCACCACGACGCACAAGTTGTCGGGACGGTACAAGTCCTCGTGGAACTGTCTGATCTGCGCGTTGGTCAACTTGCGGAGCTCTGCCATCAAGCCGCCCGTCTCGGACGAGTAGCCCGACTCGGGGGCGTACAACATCTGGTTGAGGCGGAGAAAGAGCTCGGTCCAGGAGTCGTGCTCCACGCCCTGCATTTCGCTGAAGACCACGCCCTTCTCCTGGCCCTTGCCGTCGACGTGGTACACCTCGGTCAAGCACGCCTCGTCGGTGAGGGTGGGGTGCATGACATGGTCCAAGTAGACGGGCAAAAGCGTTCTGAAGCCCTCCCACCCGGCGGTGGTGAGCGTGTACACCGTGTTGTCGACGCTCGTCCACGCGTTCGTGACGGAGTACATCTGGTTGCCGAGCGTGTCCAACAAGCCCTTGAACGGGTACTTTTTCAGGCCCATGAACACAAGGTGCTCCAACGTGTGTGGGCACCCGGTGTTGTTGGCGATCTCGGTCGCCACGGCAAAGTAGCCCTCCACGATGGGCGACGGCGCGTTGATGTGCGTGAGCTGGAGGCCCGTGCGGCGCGAGACCCACTTGCTGATGCCGTAAGGCGCGTAGTCCACGCTGAACGACGTCTGTCTGGAAAACATGGTGTGGCTGTTGAAGAGATGAAATGCTGCCAAAAGATGTACCGTAGCGGCGGTCACGTGACCGATGGGTGTCGCGCGCGATGTCGCGTCGCTGTCGTTTTCGCCAGGCCCCGGCGGCTGCGCGCTCCCTCCACCACCGATCGTCCCCGCGAGCCAGATCACTCCCTCCACCCACGTACCCCCACCTCCCCACCGTCTCCAGATCACGGGGCGGCCGTATAAATACGCCGGGCCGTCCCATCGTCCTCCGCTCCAAAAGGCCAGCTTTGATCCCAGCGACCCACAGCCCCCTTTGCGCCTCCTTTGTCCCCCTCCCCTTGTCCCCCACCCCTTTAGTCCCCCACCACTTTGTCATGTCCGTTCTTCCCGGCATCTACACCCCCATCGTCACCTTCTACCAGGCGGACGGGTACACGCTCGATCTCGAGACGCAGGTGGCGCACGCCAAGTACTTGCAGGCCAGCGGCATCGCCGGCGTGGTGGCCATGGGCAGCACCGGCGAGAACGCGCTCCTCTCCAAGGCCGAGCGCGTGGCGGTGATCTCCGCCATCAGCGCCGCGCTCCCCGGCTTCCCCATCATCGGCGGCGTGGCCGAGCACAACCTCGACGACACCGTCGACACCATCGCCGCGTACAAGCGCGCCGGCGCCACCTCGGCCATGGTGCTTCCGTCGAGCTACTACGGCACGAGCACGACGCAGGCCGGCGTGTACGACTGGCTCGTGGAGGTGGCCGACCGGGCCGCGATGCCGCTCCTCATCTACATCTTCCCCGGGGTGTGCAACGGGCTCACGGTGCTGCCCGAGACGGTGCGCAGGCTCGCCGGGCACAAAAACATCGTTGGCTGCAAATGCACCCACAACGAGGTGCACCAGTACGCGCGCATCGGGCTCGACGAGCGCGTCCAGGCCAGCGACTTTGCGTTGCTCCTGGGCTTCGGCCAGTTGTTGTTGCCGCTCCACGCCTTGAACGGCAAGGGCGTCATCGACGCGCTCTCGGGCGCCTTCCCCAAGACGTTTGTCGCCTTGTTTGGCGCGTTGGAGGCCGGCGACACCGCGCGCGCCAAAAAGTTGCAGTTCATCGCCACCGAGGCCGAGGAGTTGGCTGCGAAAGGCGGCCTTTTGGGCATAAAGAGAGCCATCCGCGACCACCTCGGCTTCGGCCACTCCGTCGTCGGCAGAAAGCCCTTGAACCACCCCATCTCCGACGCCGACTGGGACGCCGGCTACAAGTCCTTCTACGACTTGATCAAAAAGACCGAGGACTCGTTGTAAGATTCGCACTGGCAAATTAGCACGAAAATACACGAAAACGCCGCAAATGTGAAAAGTAGCCCCCGGTGGCCGACGCCAGCTGCACCGAAAGGACAGCGAGAAGAGTAACGTAGACACAGGACTGTCAGGAGCCATCGCCGAAACCGCTTGCAGTCTTTGCCGGTTTCTCCCCCTCCCCCACCTTGGGCCGCTCTCCAGCGAACACTACTGCGGCACGGGCCTTTGCCGTACCCATCGCAAAACGTTCGAACGAGAGCATCCCCGAACCACCCGGCACCGAACCAATGAGGCTTTTCAGCAAGCTCCGGGAAGTGACGCTCGGCAAGCAGCCCGCCGACGCGGCGGAGGCGTGGCTCCTCTTCAAGCTCGACTGGTTCATCCTCTCGTACTGCTGCCTCATCTACTGGATCAATTACCTCGACCGCTCCAACCTCAGCAACGCCTACGTCTCGGGAATGCAGGAGGACTTGGGCATGAAGGGCGACGACCTCAACATCGTCAACACGTGCTTCAACGTGGGGTACATCGTGGCCCTCGTCCCGCACAACTTGGTCCTCTTGAAGGTCCGGCCCCGCTACTGGCTCTCGTTCTGTGCGTTTGCTTGGGGCGTGCTCACCTTGTCCATCTACCGGGTCACGTCGTTCGGGCAGTTGTGTGTGATCCGCTTCTTCGTGGCGGTGTTCGAGGCGGTCACCTTCTGCGGCGTCCACTTGATTCTCGGCTCCTTCTACGACGAGCACTTGCTTCCGTTCCGCACCGCCGTCTTCACCAGCTCCGGTCTCTTGGGCTCCATCTTCTCTTCGACTCTACAGGCCGCCATCTACCAGAACATGGACGGCTACAACAGCATCGCGGGCTGGCGGTGGCTCTTCATCATCGATTTCCTAATCACTATTCCCGTGGTCATCTACGGGTTGGTGGTGTTCCCCGACCTCCCCGAGGTGGCCAAGCCCTTCTACCTCTCCGACGCGGAACACAAGCTTGCCTTGGAGCGCTCGAGAGCGCCTCGCCTCGCCTCTTTCAACTGGACTATCCCGCGAAGAATCTTCTGCAACTGGAAGTGGTACTTGTTCTCGTTTCTTTGGGTATTGGGCGGCGAGAACGAGTCCTTTGCCACCAACTCCTTGTTTGCACTTTGGCTCAAGTACTTCAATTACTCGGTTGAAAGCAGAAACCACTATCCTATGGGCGTGTACGCAGTGGGGGTTGTGGCCTCCATCGGCCTGGCAATTTACATCAATGCCACTGGTGGTAGGTCCCATTGGAGGGTGGGTGTATTTATCCCGGTTTGCTTGGTTGTATCAACAATCCTCTTGCTCTCCAGCCCACTCAAGGACCCCGTGGTGTTTGCTGCCCATTACGTTAGCGGGGTGTCGTATGCCGGTCAGACCGTTTTCTTTGCTTGGGCAAACATCGCTTGCCAGGACGACCTCCAGCAAAGAGCTATCGTACTTGCCTCAATGAACTTGTTCAGCAATGCTGTCAACGCGTGGTGGTCCATTCTTTTCTATCCGGCCGATCACGTTCCAAAATTCAGGTCCGGGTGTTGGGCGATGCTAGCAACCGCAATCCTGAGTGGTCTCGTGGTCATTGCTATCAGATACTTCCAAAGAGCAGACGACAGTACCAAGACCTTGAGCGACGATGAGAAGGAGCTCGACTTGAAAACCGCCACGTTGAACAAAGCAGAGTCGGACGACAACCACTCAATATGACCCTGAGAGGAAACTCTCAATATTTATGTCTTGTAATATAATTATTTCTATTCATCTTTCTTTATCTCCTCCTCGGCTTCTTCAAACATTTTGAAGAGATTCTTCACATCGTTTTTCATACTGATTGTCAACTGAACCAAGTCCTCATCCGACTTATTGTACATGATGCAATTTGCGAACATCAACATGATATCTTTCTCCAATTGCTTGATCTGCTCATACTGAGGAGGATCCTGTTTCAGCTTGACAACTTTCAACAATCCTTTCAAGTTCTTGGGGTCGTAGATGACATCATAGTAGTCAAGGGCATCTCGTTTGTTAACGGCCTGGAGGAAGGGTGACGAAAAACGATGCGCCTGGATGCTGTTGATAAGATTGACTGCAATATTCTGAAACCTCTTGTGCTTTGACGAGGACGACGTGGATGGAGTATACGGTGACCTGGATCTTTTGCGAGTATCTCTCTGCTCGGGCGTATGCTTTCTGGCAGCCAGTTTCAAAGCAGATTCTTTCAGTTCTTCTTTGCCCAGATCTTGTCCCTTATCTTGGTCTTCATCTCGATCTTTTGCTGCGCTTTCCTCTTCTGCCGGGTCGGACGATGGAGCTTCGGGCTGCTCCTTCCCACTTTCTGTTTCTTTATCTTCCACTTCAACGTGCACTTCTTTTTGTTCAGTATCATCCTTGTTGTGCTCTTCGAGTGCATCCTTTTCTTCGACTTCCTGCTTGACTTCTTCCTCTGACTCCTGCTGTACTTGCTCAGGGTTTGGCTCAAGATCCTTCGTGGGTTCAGTGTCGTCTACCTCAGCAGTTGAACGATCTGGAACCGGCGATTCACCGTGGTCTGTCTCCTCTGGTTGCTCAATTTCTTGCGCTGGGTCGACTGGTTCTTCTTTTGGACTTTGGATCACCGAGACCTGATCTTCGTGTGGTTTCTCTTCTGCGCTCGGTATTAGCTCTGGCACCTTTTCTGCATCTGCCTCCTCTGTCTGAGAGGCTTGCACGTCGGCTGCACTAGCATCTTCCATCTCCACGTCCTTGTCGTCCTGCTCTGCCTCTGCTGCTTCATCATCATTATCTTCGTCATCATCTTCTTCCTTTTCTTCTTCCTCTTCCTCTTCGTCAGCTTCGCCAGCTTCGCCAGCGTGACCAGTGTCCTCTTCCTTTGTTTCAGGCTGTGGCTCGTCGTCGTTCTCTTCTTCCAGGTCTTCGTGGGCAGACTCCACCGCAGTAGAGTCCTGCGCCAGACCGACCTTACCGCCCTTGCCTCCCCTGGCGCCGCCGTCGACCGGGTCGCCCGGGGCGCCGCCCCTCTCTTCTATGCCTCTCCGGTACTTGACGCTCAAGCCGTTGATCTCGCCAATCAACCCGGTCGAGTAGCGCAACGTGGAGGCCATCACGATCCGCTTCAACGTCTCCTCGTACTGCCGCGGCACGGCCGCGATCACCACCATGCCGTTGCTGAGCTGCACAAAGTGGGAGAAGCTCGTTTTGACGATCTCCGCCAACGTCTTGGCGTCGATGGTGCCGTGGTGGAGATTGTTGGCCAGCGTCAACGCCTTGGCCACCTGCAAGAACGTCTCCACGGGGACGCTCGCTTTGTAGTCCACCAACTCCTCCTTGTAGCTCTTGAGACACTTGTTGATGGCCGCCGCGACCGCTATCACGTTCAACTGGGACTCCATGGTTGTGTTGTTTGGTATTTACCACGCCGGGCCGCTACGAAAAACATCACCGAGTGCGTTGCTCAGTTTGCAGCAGAGCGCAGGGGCACGCCAGCAGTGCCAACCAGCACACTCCGGGAGCGCCTACGGCGCCTACGGGGAGCTCCTACGTCCCTGCCGCGCCCGCCCGAGCCACGAGCTTCTGGTCCCCCGCCCGAGCCACTTGCTCGCCGCCCGCGAGACAAGTCCCCCGCCGAGTGCAAGACCCAAACGGCACACCGGCCGCTTTGCCGTCCGGCCAGCCCTTCTGGACCTCGCTCTCTACATCCACCGCCGGCGGCGCCGCAATTCCTTTCTAAAATATCCATTCATCAACTATTTACACGTGAACCTTAACGTTTTTGCATGTTTTGCATCAACATAGCGCTGCTTCTGTTAGTACTGGTCCCTGGGTCGGTGTCCCCCCTGCTCGCTGTCACTTACTTTTGCTCCTGGAATCTTTGTCCCACACGTTCACTGTGCTTCAAGAACTTCTCGGAGCACTTGGCAATACACCCGGACTCCTTGGTGCTCAAGTTGGCCGATGTGAAGTCGTTGACACAGTCGTCGAAGCACCTGGAAACCAAGTTGGAGTACAAGTTCATGAAGTCCTTCATTTGCTTCTGCTCAACAACCTGCTGAAATTCTTGCTGCTCTTTGACGTTTAACTGATCCATTTTGTATGTACACTATTGGTGGAGTAGAACAGGCTGGTCAAGGGCAACTTTTTTTTTTCAATGGCAAAGAGGGCCGACGACGCCAGGCCGTGCACGTGACCAAAACGCGCGTGACCAAAAAAGCACGTGACCCCGCCGCCCCCGCCTAGCACGGGCAGGTGTCGGGCACTCTGGGGAACGGGATCACGTCCTTGATGTTGTCCATGGCCCCCAAGTACGCCAAGAGGCGCTCGAACCCGAGCCCGAACCCGCCGTGCGGCACGCTGCCGTTGGCGCGGGTCGAGATGTACCAGCTCATCTCGTCGGTGCTCATGCCGCGCGCCGTCATCTCTTGCACCAAGCGGCCGAGGTCGTGCTCTCTCAAGGACCCGCCGACCAACTCGCCTATTTCGGGCACTATCAAGTCGAAGCACGCCACCGTCGGGCGCGCCGGGTCGAAGTTTTTGGAGGGCGGCATGTAGAACGGTTTCTGCGCCCGCGGGTAGTCGGTGATGAATACCGGGGTGCCGAAATGAGTTCCGGCCAACCACTTCTCGTGGGGCGTCTGGATGGCGTCGCCCCACTGGAGGCGGCCCTTCAGGCGGCCCTTGTTCATGACCGCGTTGATGATGTCGACGGCCTCGGTGTAGGTGACCGAGGGCCAGGCCGAGTCCAACACGGTGGCCCAGCGGCCCTGCATGGTGCGGGCCTCCTCCCTCGAGTAGCGCGCCGCGAGCAAGTCGGTCGCCGCGCCCGCGGCGTCGTCGCGGAGGGCGCGGGTCACGTGACGCACGAGCTCCTCGGTGAACGCGGTGAGCTGGGCGACGTCGTCGACGTAGCAGAGCTCGGCCTCCAACATCCAGAACTCGCTGAGGTGGCGGCTGGTGTTGGAGTCCTCGGCGCGGAAGCACGGCGTCAACGTCCACGCGCGGGCCAACGACAACGCCAACACCTCGAGGTGGAGCTGGGTCAGCACGGTGAGGAACGTGCGCTTGCCGAAAAACTGGGGCCGCGCCGGGGCGTCGACGGTGAACTGCTCGCCGGCGCCCTCGCAGTCGGAGCTGGTGATGATCGGGGGCACGACCTTGGTGAAGCCGTGGCTGGAGAAGAAGGCCACGAGCTGGGCCTCGGCAAACGCGCGCAAGCGGAGCATGGACGCGAGCGTGGCGGTGCGGTGCCGCAACGTCGGGAAGTTGCGGAGGTGCTGGAGCGTGAGCGCCTTCTTCTGGATGGGGTACGCCTCGGGGACGTCGCCCAAGACGCGGATGGCGTGGGCCGCCGCGTGCTGGTCGTAGACGAGCTCGTAGTCCTGGCGGCCCTGCGACGCGGTGCAGAGCCCCAGCACGGCGACGCTCTGGCCCACCTTGAGCTGGAGGCCCGGGAGCACCTCGAGCGGGTTTCTCACCACGACGTTGAGCGTCTGGTGGCTCGACCCGTCGGACAAGTCGATGAACCCGGCGTTCTTGGAGTGCCGGATGGACTTGATGTGGCCGTGCGCGGTGACGACGCTGTTGACCGGGGGAGCGCCGAGGATCTGCTTGATCGTCGGGCTCAACGCGCGCCGGCCGGTGGACCGCAAAACCGCCGAGATCTTCATGGTGATGTGATTTGATTCGGGTGTAGTTCTCGCTGGAAAACAGAGCTGCGAGTAGGCGCGCCAGCGAGAAAACAGCGGCCGCCCAGCGAGAAAATAGCAGCCGCCCAGCGAAAAAATAGCAGCCGAGCCAGCGAGAAAACTGCCGCCCTAGCGGACCCGCGCGCGAGCACGTCTAGTGAGGAAAAACTGCCGCCCCGCTAAACCGCCCCGCTAAACCCGCCCCGCTAAATCCGCCCCGCTAAACCTACCGCGCGAGGGCCTTTATGACTAACATTTTTCAGATAACCACCACTGGCTACCTCCATGCACTCCCACCACTCACACTCCGGCGACTACGTGTCCCACGCCACCGGGACCCTCGACCTGATGGTGCAGCAGGCAGCGGCCCGCGGCTTCGCCGTCTTCTGTCTCACCGAACACATGCCGCGGCTCGAGAACGAGTTCCTCTACCCGGAGGAGGTGGACAAGAACTACTCCGTCGCCAACCTCCACGCCGACTTCGCCAACTACCTCGCCCACGCCGCCCGGCTCCAGCGGGAATACAACGCGCGCCCGGGCATGAAGCTCTTGGTCGGCTTCGAGGTCGAGGGCCTCGACACCGCCCACATTCGCTACGCAAAGCACCTCTTCGAGTCGCAGCCGGGCATCAACATGTGCGTGGGCTCGGTGCATTACGTCCACCAGATCCCCATCGACTTCGACCAGAAGTTGTGGCTCGCCGCACGCGCCCAGACCGCCGGCGGCACCACCCGCGAGCTCTACGCCGACTACTTTGCCCTCCAGCACGAGGTGCTCTCCACCTTGCAGCCCCAGGTGGTGGGGCACTTTGACCTCATACGGCTCTTCGACCCGGCGCACGTGACCCCGGGACTTCCGAGGGTCGACATCGAACGCGAGTGGCCCGAAGTCTGGACCCTCATCCTCCGCAACATCGAGCTCGTCAGGGCGTACGGCGGGCTCTTCGAGCTCAACTCGTCGGCCCTCCGCAAGGGCTGGACGACGCCGTACCCGCAGCTCGACATCGCCACCGCCATCAAGACCCACGGCGGCGCCCGCTTCTGTCTCTCGGACGACTCCCACGCCGTCGGCCAGGTGGGCTTGAACTTTGCCAAAACCTGGGACTACGCTAAAAACGTGCTTCAGTTGGAACACATCTACCATTTGGACCTAGAGGACAGTCGCACTATATATAAGAGGACCAGTGTCGAGGAGTTGGACGCGTCAGCCTTCTGGCGGGAGACGTAGCGTCAGCGGACCTAGAGTCCGTGGCAGACACCGAGTCTCCGGCAAGAGGTAGAAATGCACGCAGATACGAGCAAAGCACCGTCTGGTGGCGACCGGCCGACGGGAGTGACTGATTCTGTAGATCGCGGCAGTAGCGCTCCCCTGCATCCTTAATATGATCTGCCGAACAAACAGTAGGTGACAGCCTTCTTGTCACATCTCACACACTTCTGTCCTTCTCTCAAGGCCGGTTGCTCCTTAGGAATACACAAAGACTTGGCTCCCATGGATGGCGCCTTGTCGTCGACTTCCTCTTCTTCTCCGTCATCCTTCTTGGCCGAGGAATCCTTGATGTCGTCCTCACACTCAGGAACCCCACACCATGGAGAGAGAATAACGTTCTTGGCGTTCAATGTAGGAACGAAGTCCTCCCACTTCTCAACGGTCACACGATGTTCGTCAAAGTCCTTACGGGCCTTTTCCAATAAGCCGACTTGCATTTCCTGCAAGATCTCAGGAACACGCGTTTCCAACTCGTCCAATTTGACAACGTATTTGGAACCGTCGTCACGTCTGACGGCGGTAACTTGCGATTGTGCAAGGTCCTTGGGGCCGAATTCCAATCTCAATGGCGTACCCTTCAACTCACTATCGGCGAACTTCCATCCGGAAGTGTAGATGTCACGGTAGTCACCGGTGGCTCTCACTCCAGACTTCTTCAAGCGAGACTCGATGTCGTAAGCACCGTCGTTGACGTTCTTTCTTTCCTCGTCGGACGACTTGTTGGTCAATCCAACTGGGATGACCACAACTTGGGTCTGTGCGACTCTTGGTGGTAACACCAAACCCTTGTTATCGGAATGGGTCATGACCATGACACCGATAACACGGGTCGACAAACCCCACGAGTTCTGGAATGCATGGACTCTAGGCTTGTCGGCACCCTCGGGGTTTTCCACAGAGATGTTGAACATCTTGGAGAAGTTGGTACCCAAATGGTGGGACGTAGCACCCTGGATACCTCTACCAGTGGCGCTGATGAAGCCTTCGACGGTGGTGGTGTAGTCACCACCAGCAAACTTTTCGTTCTCGGTCTTGACACCCTTGATGACAGGCACAGCAAGCAATTCCTCGTATATGCCGGCGTACAAATCCAAAATTTGGTCAACCTCTTGGGCGGCATCCTCTCTGGTCAAGTGTGCGGTGTGGCCCTCTTGCCACAAGAACTCACGGGTTCTCAAGAATGGCTGTGGGTGCTTGAATTCCCATCTGACAACCGAGTTCCATTGGTTCAACTTCAAAGGCAAGTCTCTGTGGGATCTGATCCACTTGGCGTAGTAAGGGTACATGACGGTTTCGGAGGTTGGACGGATGGCGATGTGTTCTTCCAACTCGGAAGAACCCGCACGGGTCACCCAGGCGACTTCTGGGGCAAACCCTTCAATGTGGTCCTTTTCCTTCTCCAACACTCTCTGTGAAACGAACATGGGGAAGTACGAGTTCTGCACGCCCATCTTCTTTATTCTCAAGTTGAACCACTCTTGGATTTCTTCCCAGACGGCGTACGAGTTTGGTCTCAAGATGTAGCATCCAGACACATCGTAGTAGTCCAACATCTCACCTTTGGTGACGACCTGGGAGTACCACGACGAGAAGTCCTTGGCCTTGTCGACGGTGATTCCGATCAACTTGGCGTCGTCCAACTTGGCGGCGTTCTTGTCCTTCTTGATGGCAGCGGCTGCGCTCGACTTGGCGGGGGCGGCGGCGGCTGGGGCGTCGGTGGCGCTGAAGTCTGCACCCACCACTTCTATTCCGGTAGACTTCAAGTACGCCACCACCACGCTGGCGGGGACAGCGGCCTTGGCGCTGGCAGTCGACAACTCCAACACCACGTCGTCGGCGGCGGTCAAGATGTTCTCATCCACGACAAGCTTGATCTTGCCGGCCAAGTCGCCGTGCAAGTTGGCGATGGAAACCTCCTTGGCGGTGGTGCCGAAGAACTCCACGACCAAGTCGTCCTTGGCCAAACGGGGCTCCTTGGCGCCGGCAGCCTTGGCTATAAGCCCGCCGGGAGTCTGGGTGGACTGGAGAGCGAAAACGACCACAGGGACCGGGGCAGCCGTCTTGGCAGTCTTGGGCTTGAAGACGAGCGTCTTGGTGGGAACAGCCGCCTCGGAGCTGACGGTGGCCAACGATAACGCAGCTAAAGATTCTATGAGGGCCATACTGGTGATGCTGGGGGTCGGGGTGTGAGTGAAGAGCGGCTCCGGCGATTTTTTTGACGCTCTTGATGTTTTCGCAGACGGGCTCTTTGGGCGCGCGCACGACCAGCCGAAAACTAGTCACCCGGTTGGGTGGGTGCTTATCTGAGAGCCAGCCGACCGGTCAGCGGGCACGGCACGCGCGGTTGTTTAGATAAGGCAGGCAGGGCGGTCCCCTCGCGAGCTGGCAGGGATGTAGACGCTGGCGGGCCTACTTTTTTTTCGGTGAGTCACTGGCCGGCGGACCCTTCCCGGCGTGTGACTCAATGAGGCCCCCGGGCTACGCACACGCGCGTAAAACACAGTCCGTGAAAAAAACACCCACCAGATAAATGCACCGTGATTTGGCCGCCTACCCAATTTTTCTTTCTCCAACTAACAGACATGTCCAAAGTATACGTCAGCGAAAAGAGTGGCGTCGACGCCGCGAGCGCCAGCGGCTCCGCCGAACTGCCATACCAAAGCGCCTCCTACGCGCTTTTTGTCCAACCCGAGGCGACCGTCTGGGTCTACAAACAGGTGGAGGACAGCGAAGAGTTTGCCTACACCGAGATCTCCGCCTCCGCACTCAAGAAGGCCAAGAAGGGCGCTGAAGGGTTGAAGAAGCGGGCCGACAAACAGGCCAAGTTGGAAGAAGAGCGCAAATTGAAGCAGGAGGGAGCCGCCGAGAAGTTGGCCGAGTTGGAGTTGATCCAGATCACAGAGGACAAGAGCCTCCCTGCCGCCAAGAAGATCAAATTGAGAACTATGCAAGACAGCATCGGCACCCGTGTGGTTGTGCAAGGGTGGATCCACCGTTTGAGATTGCAAAAGGGCTTGGCTTTTGTGACGTTGAGAGACGGGACCGGCTACATCCAGGCCGTGTTGACCGGCGACTTGGCCAAGGCCAAGATCACCCAGGAGTTGACCTTGGAGTCCACTGTGCGCGTCAAGGGTGTCATCAACAAGTTGCCCGAAGGCAAGTCTGCTCCGGGCGGTGTTGAGTTGAAGGCCGACTACTACGAAGTGGTTGGCTTGGCTCCATCCGGCGACGAGTCATTCACAAACAAGGTGCAAGAAAACGCCGACCCATCCTTGTTGTTGGACCAGCGTCACTTGGCCTTGAGAGGCGAGTCCTTGTCTGCCGTGATGAGGGTGAGATCTGCCTTGATGGCCTCCATCAGAAGATTCTTCCAGGAAGAGGGTCTTTTGGAAGTGACGCCGCCATGTATGGTCCAGACCCAAGTCGAGGGTGGGTCGACCTTGTTCAAGATGGAATACTACGGCGAAACCGCCTACTTGACTCAATCGTCCCAGTTGTACTTGGAAACCTGTTTGCCAGCCTTGGGAGACGTGTACTGTGTCCAGGAATCTTTCCGTGCCGAGAAGTCTCACACCAGAAGACATTTGTCCGAGTACACCCACATTGAGAGTGAGTTGGGCTTCATTGAGTTCGACGACTTGTTGGACCACTTGGAAAAGCTCCTCACCAAGACCGTGCAGTACGTTCTTGAGGATCCCGTCGCCGGCCCATTGGTCAAGCAATTGAACCCCAACTTTGTTGCTCCTAAGAAGCCGTTCAGAAGAATGGCATACATCGACGCCTTGGAATGGTGCAACGAGCATGGCATCGTCAACGAAGAGGGCGAAGCCTTCAAGTTTGGTGACGACATTGCCGAGGCTGCTGAGCGTAAGATGACCGACACCATCGGCGAGCCCATCTTGTTGACGCGCTTCCCCGCCGAAATCAAGTCTTTCTACATGCAAAGATGTGGTGACGACAGAAGAGTCACCGAGTCGGTTGACGTGTTGATGCCTAACGTCGGGGAGATCTGCGGTGGTTCGATGAGAATCCACGACTACGAAGAAATGGTGGAGGCTATCAAGAGGGAGGGTTTGGACTTGGACTCGTACTACTGGTTCACCGACCAGAGAAAATACGGCACGTGTCCCCACGGGGGTTACGGTTTGGGAACCGAGAGAATCTTGGCCTGGTTGTGTGACAGATTCACCGTGAGAGACTGCTCCTTGTACCCAAGATTCACCGGCAGATGCAAGCCATAGAACGGCGGTAACCGGGCGAGCGCTGCGGCGCCGTCCCCTCCGGAACGAGCATGTCATGTATAGATGTAATAAATAATAAAAAGAGAGGCTGGAAGCCGGCACCATTCGAGACGGTTCTTCCGAGACGGTTCATCCGAGACAGTACATCCGAGACGGTACATCCGAGACGGTACATCCGAGACGGTACATCCGAGCCGGCACCATTCGAGAGGCACCGTTCGAGAGGCACCCCCACCGACAGAGGTCAAGAAACTGAAAGGCGCTCTGAGTCACTGCGGTTGCGAAAAGGGCGTGCGCGCACCGCCGGCTGCAGGCGTCCCAAAGAGGCAGCCCATTTGCTGGCGTTTTTTAAGCGCGGTGATGAATCATGCCTCCGGGGCCAATTTTTCATATAAAACCCGACTTTTCCCTTTTTCCGCCAGCCGTCTATTTTTCTCTTCACCAAAATCATGTCTTCCCAGCCCGTTGAAAACAGATTGTGGGGCGGCCGTTTCACCGGCGCGTCCGACCCGTTGATGGATCTCTACAACGCCTCGTTGCCGTACGACCAGAGAATGTACGACGCCGACTTGACCGGCACCAAGGTGTACACCGCCGGCTTGAACAAGATCGGGCTCATCACCAGCGACGAGCTCGCCGAGATCCACCGCGGCTTGGAGGAGATCCGCGCCGAGTGGCAGGACGGCAAGTTTGTCGAGAAGCCCGGCGACGAGGACATCCACACCGCCAACGAGAGAAGATTGGGCGAGCTTATCGGCAAGCACATTGCCGGCAAGGTCCACACGGGGCGCTCCCGGAACGACCAGGTGGCCACCGACATGCGCATCTACGTCAGAGAAAACTTGACGCAGTTGCTCGAGTTCTTGGCCGGCTTCATCAAGTCCATCACCGCCCGCGCCGAAAAGGAGATCGACGTCTTGATGCCCGGATACACCCACTTGCAGAGAGCCCAGCCCATCAGATGGGCCCACTGGTTGTCGTCGTACGCCACGTACTTCACCGAGGACTACAACCGCTTGAAGCAGATTCTCCAGAGAGTCAACCAGCTGCCCTTGGGCGCCGGCGCGTTGGCCGGCCACCCGTACGGGATCGACCGTGAGTTCTTGGCCGAGGGCTTGGGCTTTGACTCGGTCATTGGAAACTCGTTGACCGCCGTCAGCGACCGTGACTTTGTCGTCGAGACGCTTTTCTGGTCCACCTTGTTCATGAACCACATCTCCAGATTCTCCGAAGACTTGATCATCTACTCCACGGCCGAGTTTGGCTTCGTCAAGTTGGCCGACGCCTACTCGACCGGGTCGTCGTTGATGCCGCAAAAGAAAAACCCGGACTCGCTTGAGTTGTTGAGAGGCAAGTCGGGCCGTGTTTTCGGCTCCTTGTCGGGCTTCTTGATGTCCATCAAGTCCATTCCTTCCACCTACAACAAGGACATGCAGGAAGACAAGGAGCCTTTGTTTGACGCTTTGACAACCGTCGAACACTCCATCTTGATTGCCACCGGGGTGATCTCGACCTTGTCCATCAACAAGGAGAAGATGGAAGGCTCGTTGACCATGGACATGTTGGCCACGGACTTGGCCGACTACTTGGTCAGAAAGGGAGTTCCGTTCAGAGAAACCCACCACATCTCTGGAGAATGTGTCAGGTCTGCCGAGGAGCTCAAGTTGTCTGGAATCGACCAGTTGTCGTTTGACCAATTCAAAAAAATCGACGAAAGATTCAGTGAGGACGTCACCGATGTGTTTGACTTTGAAGTCAGTGTGGAGAGAAGAACGGCCACCGGCGGAACCGCAAAGTCTGCCGTTCTCAAGCAGCTCGCTAATCTCAACAGCCAGTTGAACTAAGAAGGATATCAATATAAAGTACGGACGATAAGGTAATGTAGGAAGAACGAGGGCGTAGCAAAGGACGACTTGGAGTGCCTCTATGCAGCCTTCTCGTGGTCTATAAATGAGTCATGTACTTGTATTGAAAAGATCTAGTACAGAAAAGTGTCATATGAATGTAAATGTTTCCAGTTTTGTTGCCCTCTGGCGTTGCTGCCGTCCTACGAGCCCCATGAACACCAATTGTGCTTTTGTGACCGACGGGCTTCCCAAGACAGCCACTGGCTCGGTTCATTTGAGGTGTGTATCCACAGCAGCGTGGTGTCTTCTCGTTGTGCCCAGCCTGAGCCTTTTCCACGTGCGGACCAAGACATTATGCCTCTTCGAACTAGAGGATTGCGTGCTGGCGTCGTCGCCGGTCAAACTGTCACCGGCCAAGCTGTCGCCGTCCTCCAAATTGAGCTCGCCTATTTCGTCAATCATCATATCCTGTGGAACCAACGTCCCCTTCTGGGGAGAGCAGACTTGCGAGCCAGAGAGCGCCATGTAGTAGCAGGGTGCTTCAAAGTAGCTTCCAAGAAGCAGCCTATCCGAGGAGCTTGGAGAGGACCCGTTCATGTAGTCCACGATGCTGCTGTTGTAGCCAATCTTCTCCCACTTGTTCTTGCGCTCCAGAAGGAGCTCCTCGTACACCCTCTGGGACTCTTGGTCGATGACGTCGAGGTCGATCACCTTGTCTCTCCTGGTGAAGGTGGGAGACTCCGGGGCCCTGGTGCTTGGTGTGTGACTGTAGAGAGCGGACGTATCGTCTAAGCGGCCCGCCGCCTTACCTAGGTCCATCGATCTTGATCTCTTGTGCAGACCGCGGCTCGCAAGGGCTCTGATCTGGGCGGCCGAGATGGAGTTCTTCGCAGAGCCCCGGGGGACGTTATCAAGGCTGGAAAACTCGTTCTTTGCTAACTGCGTCATAGTGGATGCTGTTCAACTGACTGATGACTACATGGTGGAGAGAATGGCGCTGCTTATATACTAGCCAGGTCCACACTACCAGACCTCGTATCCTACGGACTTGTAACTCACATATGCATGCATATCCGCCTGATTATAGTAAAGATACATCAGCTCGGCAAACAGCGAGATGTCAATCCCCCACCCTCCAACCTGCTATTTTCTGCCTTCCACGCCCCAGGTGGCCACGATCTTGTGGAATACGTCCTTCTATTATTAGGGACCCTTCAAAGATGCTTGGACTGACTCGAGACACTCGGCCACCGTCTACCGTTCAACTTCCTTCTCTCGATAGTCTTGACCGCCTGGACGAGTCGAGAAAATACGACCACACATGTGTGCTAAGGGTAGCTATAGCAGACCATACTCGTCGTAGCAGCACACCTTTCTCTGCCCAATGTCAAAAGAAACGAGTCTAGCCTTCTTCCGTCGTGCTTCATTTTGCATACTTTCGCAGCCACTGGTTTCGAGCCTTCCCTACACACACTACAGGCACACACCGATAAGCCAAGCCGCCCCGCCGGTACCGGGGCATGACCGAATGTCCCCGGCCAGCTACACATACGAGCTTCGGCCTGGTCCACGTCCTCGTTATCGCCGCCGGAACATCCCACAGTGGAACGACACGCCACATGGGGACGACATACGAGCTCGATGTGTGTCCTGCACACAGCGGCGGCACTTTTGCAACCTCCCGTTTCAAGCGTCTACCACATTTTTGAATCCCTACGTCTCCTTCTTTGTTCTGGCTCTCTGATCATGGAAACTACTTTGGCGCTTGCTCTCGAAAACATCGCTGCCCAGCTAGGCGGCTGCCTGACGGAAAACCCAGCCAGCTCGGCCCCCGCTGGTTTGTCGGGCCGCTCAATCAGCCACGCGGCCCTTTCTGTCGAATCGGCTAAATCCTTGCTCGTGCTGCTAGATACGATTGTTCAAATCTACCTGGAAGCAGACGACGAAGAAGTGTCCCCGGTGGACCTTTTCGGCCCCATTATCTCGGCGCTCGGCCCGGCCAAGCGCACCGAGATGGAGCTTTTGGCGTGTCTTCTTTGGAGAAATCTTACTTGCACCGTGTTGCAGAAACGCACCATCAATATGGTACGTTTATTGGTGGAACACGGACCAGTACTACGTTCTGTATTGGGAGGCACTGCAGCCTTCTACGACAGCGGACCTTGCAGCCTATTTGTGTCCGAATGTGTATTCCACCGCATGCTTACAAACGGGACCCACGAGTTGCCTGCAAGGTTGTTTCTTTTGCAGATGTGTCACTTGGCCCCAAAGTTGGAGTCCATTTGTAATTCGTTACTGAGGACTGAGCTCGACGCGGTCCATGGCCTCCAACAGCTCGTTGAGCTATCTTCCAGCACCGTTGACAGAGAGCTTGTGGCTCTTCTCCTCGCATCACAGTCTTCATCTATAGGCCAGGTCCAGATGCTTTCCGCCAGACAAGATGCAGGCTTAGCCAAAACCCTTGCTTGCAGGGTCATAGAAACGATTGCGTGTGTGGCTCCCAAGTACTCGTACTTGAATTTCGATGAACATATTATTCTCAAGGGTATCATTTCAGAGAGAAGATTACTTAAGCCTTCTCCGAAACGGGGTGACAAAAAAGACCACTTGAGATTATGCATCAGGTACGTCTTGGATTTGCTTGATCACGGGTCGAATCTCGATTTTCTAGCCTCCAGAAAGTTCTTGGATAAGCTTCTAGTAAGTCTATCTGCAATTCGCCAGATGGTTCCCAATAAGCTTTTGTTGTACTCGACGTTCAATGACTGCAAATGCAAGTGCTCCTTCCTCACTGTTGTGTCTTACCTCACATACTTGCTAGCGTCAGCTGGTTCTAGAAACTACGAGGTAACTCTTATTCCCGTCTCTATTTCCGAAAAGTTTAAACGTTTCTTGCTTCCACCCTTGCCGAAATCAATTGACTTTTCTGCCGACAAGGATGCCACGGAGAAATTCCAGGAGCACAGCGTGCCGCTCAATCCATCACAAAGCATCGATATCTTACTTTTTGCCCTCGGTGAAAACTTGGCCCTCACATGCTGCATTATCGAAGATGAGTTGAGGACCACTCAATTTATGAGCAAAAGCTGTCCTGAGCCTTTGAGGTCTAAAGTGTTGCTCTCAGCCGTTGAATTAGTCTTTACATCGATTATCCCGGTATTGGCGATGCTTCGAAGTATGGATGAACAAAGCATCAGAGTGAATGCGATGAAAGATTCGGCTTACGAAGTTATTAGCAAGGCATTGGCGATTTCAGAAGACAGTTCGCTCATTTGGGTGTGCTTGTTCAATTTATCAAACGATACATGTTACTCTGACCTTGGTTATATCCCGGTGTTTGAGGAGTTGTTCAGTCAATTTATCAAGCTCGACAGTGAAAGTTTGAAGAGCACAATGGTAGCTAGCGGCTTCATGTTCTTTTTCACTACTTTTGTATGCGGTGAAGAGTCACTGACTCTAAATACCATCTCAAAGTGCAATTACTCCCCATATCTTCAGGACTTGAATTTGAAGGACTATCAGTTCTTGTATGAGAATGTCCAAGGAACAAAGAATTTCAATGGGGAATCCGACAAATATTCAGCGGTGGCTACCACTGAAATGCCTACCCGTGTTACTAACTCGGCACGTCAGCAGAGCGTGCACGTTGACCTGTTTGATGTCTGATCCAGGCGAGGATGCAAGTCTAGACAACAACCTGAAGACTCAAGAAATCGATTTCGAATTTAGGCTGCGCAAAAAAAAAAGATTGCAGCACGAGAGTTTCGCGTATGGTCTCCCACTACACTACTCGGTCTCGCTCTTAGCAGCTTAACTACAGTTGATCGGACGGGAAACGGTGCTTTCTGCTAGATATGGCCGCAACCGAAAGTATCACTGAAAAGGGTTGCTATACGAGATGTGCTTGGATCGGCTTGGCTAAAAAACATTGAAAAGTAGACTTGAATAACCGAATGTTGGTTTTAGATTATAAATAATAGTTTCTTCGGACATGTCTGTATCGTCAAGTATCCCAGCCAGGGTGTCGACCACCTCTCCCTTGGCTTTGCTTGCCTGGTAGACGTCACTGGGCAGCGGCTCATTGGTAGTTTTGGTTTCTTTGCGGAGATACTCAAATTTAGCGTTCGGTCACGTGAGCAGCCAAAAAAATCAGGCTCATCGCTCTTTGATGAGCTGCACAACAGCACGCTCAAAGAGTTAGACCAAACACCGACGGCTCGATAGAAATGGTTTTGAAATCTACTTCGGCAGGGAACGTTTCCGTGTACCAGGTTGCGGGAACGAACGTTTCCAGATCTCTTCCCGACTGGATCGCCAAGAAAAGAAAGAAGGCGTTGAAGAACGATCTCGAGTACCAGAGCAGAATTGAATTGATTCAAGATTTCGAATTCAGCGAAGCTTCCAACAAGATTAGGGTCACTCCTGACGGCCAGTTTGCCATGGCCACCGGGACCTATAAGCCGCAAATACACGTGTACGACTTTGAGAACTTGTCGTTGAAGTTCGACAGGCATACGGATTGCGAGAACATTGACTTCTTACTCCTCTCGTCTGATTGGACCAAGTCGGTACATTTACAGAACGACCGGTCGATCGAGTTCCATACCAAGGGGGGGATCCACTACCGGTCGAGAATCCCCAAGTTTGGGAGAAGCATTGCATACAACCCCACCAACTGTGACTTGGTTGTGGGGGCTGCTGGCAACGAGTTGTACAGATTGAACTTGGAGCAAGGGCGCTTTTTGAACCCCTTTGTGTTGGACACCGAGCAGGGCACCAATTCCGTAGACATCAACTCGGTCCATGGGTTGGTTGCCGCTGGATTGGAAGACGGAACCGTGGAGTTTTGGGACCCCAGAAGCAGACACAGGGCTGCCAAGTTGCATGTCTCCGAGCACTTGGGAGAGTCCACACAGGTAAGCACCGTCAAGTTCAGAAACGACGGGTTGAACTTTGCGTGTGGTACCAGCAGCGGGAAGTCGTTGATCTACGATCTTAGAACGTCGGTGCCTTCGATAGTCAAGGACCAAGGGTACGGCTTTGAGATAAAGAAAATCATATGGATAGACGAGAACAAGTCCGACAACGACAAGATCTTGACCTCGGACAAGAGGATAGCCAAGATCTGGGACAGAAACAGTGGTAAGCCCTTTGCATCCATGGAGCCTAGTGTTGACATCAACGACGTGGAGTACATCAAGGAGTCGGGGATGTTTTTCATGGCCAACGAGGGTATACCTATGCACACGTACTACGTTCCCAACTTGGGGCCCGCGCCAAAGTGGTGTTCGTTCTTGGACAATGTGACCGAGGAGTTGGAAGAAAAGCCATCCGACACGGTGTACTCCAACTACAGGTTTATCACGAGAGAAGAGGTGGTGAAGTTGAATTTGAGCCATTTGGTGGGCTCCAAGGTGTTGCGGTCGTACATGCATGGTTTCTTCATTGACAACGAGTTGTTTGACAAGGTCAACTTGATTGCCAACCCCAACTCGTTCAGAGACCAGAGGGAAAGAGACATCAGAAAGCAGATCGAGAAGGAGCGCGAGTCCCGGATCAGAAGCACGGGGGGTGTCACCAACACCAAGATCAAGGTCAACAAGGACTTGGCCAGCAAGTTGGCCGGCAAGCAGGGCGAGGACTCTGCCGAGAGCGTGGTCAACGACGACCGTTTCAAGGAGTTGTTCGAGAACCCCGAGTTTGCTGTGGATGAGCAGTCTCACGAGTATAAGCAGCTCAATCCGGTGCAGTCTGTCGAGAAGGATGTGACGACCACCGAGAGAAGCCGCGGGTTGACTGCGGCCGAGGAGTCCGACGAGGAGAGATTGAACATAGGCGCGCACGCGGAGTCGGGCAGCGACGAGGAGTCGGACGAGGAAAGCGAGTCCGAGGACGAGGAGACGAAGGCCAAGAAGAACCAGAGGGTGCAGAACGAGATGGACAAGTTGCGCCGCAAGAAGCAGGAGCAGAAGGAGACCAAGCGCTTCATGAACGAGATGAAGGTGATGGCCAGCGACGCGCCCAAGCAGAAGGCCGTCGAGTCGTTCGGCGCGCAGGTGAGCAAGATCAACAAGCTCCCCAAGAACGCCCGCGACGACTCGCGCTTGCGCCGCCACGCCCGCGGCGAGGCCGAGTTGACGTTCAAGCCCAAGAAGGAGCGCAAGGACAAGAAGGCCAAGTTCACGCCGCAGGAGGACGACCCGGAAAGAGAACAGACGAGCGGCAGAACGAAGCAGCGCTTCTCGGGGCGCAGAGCGGCGTCCAAGAACACGTTCAGAGGTATGTAGCGGAGCTAGCAATGAAAAGTATAGGAAGCGAGTGTAGCAGGTGGGGTCTTTCGGTGTCTTTAGGTGGGTGTCTTATGGTGGGTGTCTTATGGTGGGGTCTTTATGGCTAAACTGTAAAACGCCCGGCGATGCGATGCCTGGGCCAAGCTGCAAAACTCCGTTTTTCGGACCCCCAAAGCGGCGAGCCCGTCCACCGGCCCCGGCTGGCAGCATGTCTCGGAACAAGGAAAAAGCGGAGTCGGCGTTGAACCGCTTCCATGCGTTCAAGAACAAGCAGGCGGGCGTGTTGGACACGAACCCGAACTTGCGGCCCAAGTACGTGCAGTCGGTCGAGTCGTTGCCCCAGGCCGAGAAGTGGAGAAGCACCGTGATCCAGCAGATCTCGGCCGACTTGACGCGAATACAGGACCCCGAGCTCAACGACTACCAGCTCCGCGACCTCAACGACGCGCTCAACAAGTTGTTTGGCGAGAAGAGAGCGTGGGAGTACCACATCCGGGCGTTGGGCGGGAACGACTACATCAACTTTGGCCGGGACTTGAACAAGACGGGTGTCTTGGTCAAGGGCTACCGCTACTTTGGGCGGGCCAAGGAGCTCCCGGACATCAAGAAGTTGTTGGCGGGCGCCGCGAAGCCCGCCGAGCCCGCCAAGGGCCCCAAGCGACGCGAAATCAGCGACCTCTCGTACTACGGCCACTACGACGAGACCGCGGCCGACATCAACGACGCCAGCGCCGACGACCCGCTCTTGCGGTTCGAGCGCGAGCGCGGGTTGGAGCTCTTGCGGGACATGAGGGGCGGCGCCAAGGACGAGACCTGCGAAATGGCGGACTTTGAGCGCACCGTGCCGGCTACAGAGGACGTTTCGAAGTGGCTTGTTGACAGGCGGAAAAAGGAACTATTAGAGAAGTTGGGCATAAAGAACTAGAGAGAGTTGTGGCGCGCCCGCGGACCAGCGGGGGAGCCCGCCTCGGGTGTAATAAAGAACGGAAAACTTGGGTCTTCCAAAGTGTAGTTGGGCGCAAGGCGAGGCCGCTTACAACAAGCGAGAAAGGTCGCCGACGGTGCTGATCTGGACGCCGGCTTCCCGGTAGAGCTTGTCGGTGTCGGGGTCCCTGTCGGGGTAAACGCTCCGGCAGAGACTCTTGACGACCGAGGCCTCGAAGCCTGCCTTGGCCGCGTCGGCCGCGGAGTGGAACACGCAGTAGTCGTAGGCCAAGCCCACAAACACCGTGTGGGTGATGTCGTGCTGGGCCAAGAAGCCCGCGAGCTGCGTCTGGTCGATGCCCCACACGTCCTGGAAGCACGAGTAGTACTCGCGGTCGCCCAAGACGCCCTTTCGTACGACGGTCTTGGGGGTGCCGGCGACGCTGTTGAAGCGCTCCTCGAACCGGCGCTCGAGCGCCGCCCCCGGCGTGCTGGCGACGCAGTGGTCGGGCCACGTCACCTGGGCCTTGGTCACGGCGTTGCCCGTGGCCTTGTCCACGACCCCGAGGGGGTGGCTGAACTCGAGCTCCGTGAAGGGCGGGACGCTGTGCAGCGACGCAAACGACGTGTGGTCGGCCGGGTGCCAGTCCTGCGTGGCGACGACGGCGGCCCAGTCCCGGTCGAGAAGCTCGACGATCCCACCCACGATGCTCCGGCCGTCGCTGACAGCTAGCGCCCCGGCCTCGGGCAAGAAGTCCTCCTGTAGGTCGACGATGATGAGTGCGGTTTTCATGCTGGCGGGAGGAAGCGGTGAAGAGGGCCAGAACGCGGTGGCAGAAGAACAATGGCTCCACAATAAGCACCCTGGGGTTTTTTTCGAACTACAGGCAGCCGTCTGCAATATGCAATCAGGTGTATCTGGATCGCTGGTGGGGTCTGTGTGCACGCCCGATAAATGGAGATGACTCAAAGCCCTGCGGGTTTGTACGTTTGGGAACGGACGACCGTTGTGAGGTGCTGCCCGGCAGTTTGACAGCGGCGTCACCATGCACGACAGCACGGCACGATCAGCAGACCGATCGCCCCGAGCTACCAGCCGTTCGTGTAATTACACGGGCGGTGAACTGTCGCTGTATCTCTGCTGCACACATTTAACGTTCAGAAGATCCTCCGGTATAGTGTAACGGCTAGCACGGTTCGCTTTCACCGAGCAAACCCGGGTTCGACTCCCGGTACCGGAATTTTCTTTTTGCACCCATACCCTCAGTCTGTCCTGCCACCTCCTCAAAAGTCTTTACTCTCACGTCCTTATTTTGCGCCCGCTGCCAACCTCTTACTGTTCAAAATCTATTACTGGTATTACTTGCAATTCTAAACATACTCTCTTCAACACTTCACGCTGATAACGTCTTCCTTGTGCAAGACGCGTGCTCTGCCCTTCTTGTCCGAGCTGAGCTCTTGCCAGAGGACCACGGCGGTCAATGTGTCCCCTCTGTCGCATCCGCTGTCCAACCCCTTGGTGTACTTGCGCATGCTCAAGCCTCTTCTCGCGTCGTGGCCGTAGTAGACGACCAAGGACTCGTCGGCGGCCGCCTCCTTCTGCTTCTGGTTGAACACCTTGGACCACGAAACCGCGTTCTCTTCGGCCGGGTCCGACGTGGTCTTGTTGAAGAACGGTCCGATATAAGATCTCATTTCCAAGTTATCTATAGGATCCTGTTCGTGAAGCTCCTTGTCCCACCTCAACCCGGCGTGCACTGCGACCCCGGGGGCCGACTTGGGTCCTCCGGCGTTGCTTCCCTTGTGGAGAGGCACCTGTCCCAAAGTCTTGATGACACTGCACCGGTTGATGTATGAAATGTGTTCGGGCTGCAACTTCTTGGCCAAGAGAAACTCGGGGTCGTTGAAGTCGTCCTTGATGCTCACCATGCCACTGGGAGATGTTCTCCCATCGGAATTGTTGGTGAAGGCAAAGAATGGTGCCTCCAAGTGATGGAACCTGGCGTAGTTTTGCATGATGTACCACTCGTGGTTGCCGATGATGCAGTCAACGTTGTTCTTGATCAAGAAGTCCAACACCTTCAAAGAGTCCGGTCCCTTGGTGATAAAATCGCCCAACACAAGCACATGGTCTGAGGCACCGTTGAAGTTCAACTTTCTCAACAACTTGCGGAACTCGTGGTAATGGCCGTGGATGTCGCCGATCATGATGAGTCTCTCCTTCTCGTTGGCGGCGTGCTCTCTTTGGGCTTGCGGGTGTTCAACGTACTCGTCGTCTTCCTCATCGCCGAGCGCATCGGTGCTGCCCAACCCCAACTCAAAGCCCCTCGACAGACTGATCGGCTTCAAGGTAACGTCCAACTTCTGGATGTGTGGCACGCCTTTCAACGCCACGGGCTCCGGAATGAACATGGCCGGCAAGAAGATGCAAAAAAAGTAGAGCATCCCAACCCCGAGAATGCCCCCCACAGTGAGGAGAATGCGCTTGGCGTTGCTGCTCAACTCGAACTCTTCCTCGTAAACATCGTCGGAGTCGTGGTCGGGCGTCTTGAGCGGTGTGGTCTCGCTGGCCATGGTCGAAATCGCTGTAGTGGAAAATTCAACCGAGTCGGAGTGTCAATTTTATACCCAAGTCATCGATATTGGTACTCTGTGGTAGTCTGCACGTGCATAGAGACGCCACTGGTTGCTTATGTAAACAAAGGACACTTAATTAGCCGATTCTCGCGGTCACCTTCCTTGTTCGGCCACATTCTCACGCAGAGATCTACACGCTAATTTCCTAATGAAAAATACTTGGGTGCTAATAAATTCAAACAAACCGGTTGCCTGCGAGGGTCTAGCCGCCACCAACACCCTCGGGTCTGTCGACTTCCTTTTGGATAATAAGATCCTTGCGTAATAACTCGCGTAACTCCGGCCCGATCTCGATGATTTCGTTATTCGTCACACTTCCGGTGTAGACTTCCCCATCCAACCTCTTCAACGCGTTTTCGCGGTCAATGATATCGATCATCCGTTTAAACTTTAAAAACAATAACTCGCTGCGAATGAGCAATGGGTTGGGATGCAAGTTCATCGACAAATCATTCATATACTTCAACACCTCGTCAAACCTCCTCAAGTTCTGTATGATGATGCGTTCATTGTCACTCAATATCGCCAACGCAAAGAACAAGTGGTGCTGACTGGTGTAGAAGTCGGTCCAGAGAATCTCCCATAATCGGTTCACCTGGTCCCATTCCAATTCTCGCTTGAAAAGCACTAGTAACATCCGGAAGAAGAAGAAAAGATCATTGGACTCACACTTCTCTAAATGCTTGTACAACTTGGGAAGCATAAACTGTAAAAGCTTGTTCAACGTGGTCATTTGTTTCTTCATGCCTGACTGGTCTCTGACAAAGTTCCTCTCCATTCTATCCATAAACTTGGAGAAGGCCCAGAAAGTCAATGATTCGTTCTGAAATTTCACATACAAAGGAGAAAGTAAGTCTGTCATTCCTTGAACATAACCCAAATTCTCATTGTACTCATTGTATGTCAACAATATCTCTCTCATGTTATACAAGTGGGGGTTTGTGATGTTAGAAATGTCGAACTCGTCGTCTTGGCCTTCTTCTTCTTCCCCATCCTCGCCATCATTTTGACTAGGTTCAGATTCTTGGGTCACAGGAGGAACGTTACTTCCAATTGCTGTAACGGTGACAGTCTTCTTCTTTTGGTTCTTGAAGATCAGAAGATGACGGTCGGTTCTGTGAATGTCCTTCTCGATTCTATGCTTTTGGTCCTTCCAAAATTCGGTGCCTCTCTTTTCCTCGTCGTTTACCCACTTGAGCTTCAACTCTTGGTACGCTGTCTCGTAGCTCGTTCTCAACACCTCACGGTCTTCGGTCGAAGAGTCCCAAGGGTAGATATCCAACAAGAAAAGCCAAGCTTCTCCGCGGACCGAGTCCTCTAATCCTCCATGAAAGATCCTGCTCTTCAATTCAGAGACAGTCAAAGAGAGCCTGCCACTGTAGTCAAAGAAGCTTTGCCACTCCGACTTGGTAATTTCGTTTCTTCTCGAGGTTTTGTTGATCTCCTCGCTAGTCAATAGCTCGTTCGAACCCAACTCGCGGTTTATTTTGTTGTAGATGTCATCCGTCAACAAAAGAGTCTTTTGGCTTTCCTCGGCTTCCTCCTTCACCTGTTGAGCCCATTTGGCCAAGTATACTCTTGCGCTGTCAAAGTCATCGCCAATTTTACGCACTTCAGGTTTGTTGATGATCTGTTTTATTGGCGCAGGTGCATGTTCTTCAACCATGTCCAACACTTGATTTTTGGTCCTAGCCGAAAAAGTGGCCACGGTCTCAAGCACCTTCCATTTGGCGCTAGCCAAAAACTTGCCAACATCCGGCAATTGGAAAGGGTCTTCCGTCTTGGCTTCGGCCGCCTTCTTTTTCTCCTTGAATGGGGCGAAATTGCGCAAATCAGATGAATCGGGGTTCACCAAGAACACGGACGGCTCGATCGTCGACCTCTCGAGATTGATGAACGAGCCGAGAGACGTGATGAAGTCGTTCCCGCCCCAGAACACCTCGCCGTTCTCGCCAAACGGGTCCATTCGCTGGTTCCGGAGGCGCTGGGCCTGCATTGTCGACGGCGACTCGTTGTCGTGGAAGAACAAAATGGGCAACTTCTCGCCGTCCTTGGTGTTGATCACCACGGAACCGTGCCAGAAGCCTGCCGACGGCTTTCTGACCTGGATCGAGTAGATGAAGGACAACGGAATGCTGAAGGCATAGCCCGACAAGACGGAATGCGGCGGCTTGGGGACGATCCGGGCGGTGCTGGCGGCTCTGCTCGAGCTCGAGCTGTCGTGGCCGCCCAAGCTGGCCGCCGCCAAGTCCCGGCTGATGTCGTCCAAGTCGACCGCGCAGTAGATCCGCGACTCCTCTTTCGACAACTGGTTCTCGGGCGTGAAGGACACAAGCAAGTCCTTGTTGGTGGAGTTGGGCCCGCGGGAAAGGGTCAAGAACCCGGCGACGTTGTCCAGCTTGGCGGTCGTGGGGTGGAGACACACTTTGGACTTGGCGTAGACCAAGTCCACTTCGCTCAGACTGGGCGTTTTTTTCGGTGGCGACATTGACTAACGCTGGTGTTGGTTGCTAATTCTGGCAAGGGCTGAAACTTATACCAGGGATCGGTCACACAAAAGTGCACGAGGCTGGGAGGGCTGTGTGTCACGTGACGCACGTCGCAAGTGGCTCGATTTATGGGTGCAAAATTCTATTATACAATCTATACAAGCCTGGGGAGCGAGGCAGGGGCGCTCTCAATCTCCGTGCGACTATCTAAAGGTACAACGAGCCGGCAGACACAATGTCTCTGTGGACCAACTGAATGGCCTTCTCCATCTTTTCTTCCAACGCAGCGTTTCCGATCGTTTTCGCAGCCACGACAAGTTGTCTGATAAGCTCCTCCAATCTCTTGAACATTCTGATCAACGACCCTTCGTACACGTCGGTCATCTTGCAGATCTGGGTGAAGCTGGCCCCCATGCACCAGGCGAACGTCACTTCCATCAACTCCGGTCTGAACGACTCGATGTACTCCTTCTCGATGAGCTCGATCTTGCACTCCTTGAACACCTTGGCGATCTTGGTGGCCAACTCCTGCATCGACTTCAACGGCTCGGCCAACTCAGGCTTGAGTCGAGGCACCTCCTTGGCCCGCTCTTGGAACACGAAGCACGACAACAAGGCGGCACACTGCTCGCTGCTGAGGTCGTTGAAGTTACCGTTGAAGATCAACTCAGTAAGAAGCAACTCGTCCCCGGTGCTGATTTCGCACGCCACTCTTCCCTTGAGCTCGATGACATCGTTTTGCGTCGTGAACTCCAATCTTCTCAACACTCTCTTTCTGTGCCTCAAGTCGTCCAACTGGATCACGGCCTGTGCTTCCAACACCTTTTCCTTGAGCTCGGCAATCTTCTTTTCGTTCTCAATCTTTTCGGAAAACTTGGGGTAAAGCTCACCCAACCGCACCGATCCATGCAATGGGTTGCTTGCCAACTTGGCCTCCAACACCTCGATCTTTTTCAACAACGTCTTGAAGTCCTCATCATCAATGTGCATACTGGCGACAGGGTCCATCAAAGGAATTCCATCGGGAAGCCTCTTGGGCAAGTCCTTCATTGTTTTGAGAAGCGTTTTCTTTGCTCCCGAGCTCTTCAAGTCTTCTGGAACCCTCAATCTGACACTACTGATCTTCTCGATCGAGTCCAATGTGATTGGGATGTACTCTGCTCTCGATTGCTCTCCTGCTTTTGAGGGCCTGATGCCCTCCGGCATCTGTGGGTTGAACGGCTTGATCAAGTTCACGGGCGAGTCCACAAACATCGTGTATACAAAGACGTTGACGATGAACGACTCGTGTGCAGTGTACGCTTGGCCCGGGTTTCTCTTGTTCACTCTCTTGCTGAACGAGGTGACCATTCCCCAGCCATAGTCAAACTCACCCACCTTGACCTTGATGACCCTACCTTCTTGCAAGTACTGTAAGATGTGGCCCGGATGGGTGATGACTTGCCTCACGTCGTTTTGATACGACTCTAATCTCTTCTGTAAGTCGTAGTAGTCGCGCACCATGGTCTCGTCCTCGACGTGGATCTTGTTGGATGCAATGGTCAACTGCTGCAATTCCTTTTCGAGCGCAGGAACGGAGGCAGCGTTCTGGAACTGGAAGAAGGAGTGCTCCAACATAAACTCGGGCGAAATGCCTTCGACTCTCATCAAGTTCAAAATCATGTTGTAGCCCAAGTGGAACGCAGAGTCCAACCTGTCAGCCTGGCCCTTGACCATGCCCTTGGCGACCTGGGGCTCCATCTTCTCGTCGATCATCATAATGACAATACCACGATCGTCCAAACCACGGCGCCCAGCTCTACCGGACATTTGGATGTACTCTCCTCCAGAGACCCATCTGAATCCCTTACCATCCCACTTACGCACGGAGGTGAAAACAACAGTCTTTGCCGGCATATTCAATCCAATGGAGAAAGTCTCGGTTGCAAACAACACCTTGAGGTACCCCTCCTGGAACAAAATCTCGATGATTTCTTTCAAGATGGGTAACAAACCGGAATGATGGATACCGATTCCTCTTCTCAAGAGCGGCAAGATGTTCTTGATCTGCGGTAACTCTTTGTCGGCCTCGGGCAAAAGCTCGATGGCGTTGTTGTAGATCTTGGTCAAGGCTTCTCTCTCGTCGTCGGTGTTGAAGTCCAACTTGGACATTTTCAAGGCCAACGACTCACAGTCTCTCTTGGAGAACGAAAACACAATCACGGGGTTGTACTTCTTCATGTAGATCATCTTGACGATCTTGTAGATGTCGGACTTGCTGTCCTTGTTTCCGCCCTTGAACGTCTGGCCCTTCTTGCCCTTCGATTTGTCTCCCGACGAAGGGTCGTCGCCTGCGCCCTCGCTGATGGAGGCCATGGCTTTCTGGAAGTTTTCTTCGCGGAAGGTTCCCTTCTCGTCCACCACCAAGTGGATCCCGTCCCCTGCAGCGGGGAACAAGTAGTGCTGGAGTGGCGTCGGACGGAAGTCGGTGTACACCACGTGGCAGGGCTGGGCGTGGATCTTGACGATCCACTCGGCAAACTCCATGGCGTTGGGAATGGTGGCCGAAAGGAACACGTAGTGGACCTTATCAGGCAACAAGATGATGGTTTCTTCCCACACAACCCCACGGCTCTTGTCTCTCATGTAGTGGACCTCGTCGAAGATGACCCAGGCCACTTCTCTCATCACCTCGGACCCGCGGTACAACATGCTCCGCAAAATCTCGGTGGTCATCACCAAACATCCTGCGTCTGGGTTGATCGTCACATCCCCCGTCATAAGCCCCACGTCGCCGAACTCGGCCAACAACTCACGGTACTTCTGGTTACTCAACGCCTTGATGGGCGACGTGTAGATGACTCTCTGCTTTTCTCTCAACGACTGGGCGATGGCGTACTCGGCCACCACGGTCTTCCCGGCAGAGGTGTGCGCCGACACCAACACCGACTCGTTACGGTCGATGCACGAGATGGCGGTGTCCTGGAACGGATCCAACACGAACGGATACGATCTGGCCTCGTTGTGGCGCTTGTGTTCGCCGATCGGCACGTAGGGGAAGTCCTGCGGGACGGCCACCTGGTGTCTGACCTGGTGCTTCAATTTCAACTGGCCCTCGGGCTTTTCGGACTTGGCCAAGAGGCCGTCGGACGCGGCGACTTCTCGCGACGCCTCGATCTCGACAGAGTCGAAAACAACCGGCTTGATGTCGGTTTTTTGTTTTTGAGCGGTTTTTCTCTTGGGAGCAGCGGGCTCCTGGCGGGCCGGCTCCGGCGACACGGGACGCTTTCTGGTGCTGGGCGTCTCCTCGCTGCTCACTGGTGGAGCGGCAATGGGAGCCTCGTCGAAAACATCGAAAAGATCGTCACCATCCATCGTGAAAAGTGGTTCGTGATGTTCGGTGCAAGATGAGATGAGTTTTTTTGAAAAAAGCGTAGCAAGGCGACCAGTTTGCGACACGTTTGCGACACGCAGCGCGGCAGCCACATTTGCGACAAAGCACCGAACGCGACACAGGCCCTGTATACCGGCCATTATTGCACCTAAGTTGCGTTCGGCCCCCTACGCCCAGTTCAGCCTCCGACGTCCGGTTTCCCACGGACTCTGGTGCCCTGCTACGTCTACTGTTCTGGCCTTGTCTAATTGTCATTACTAAATGCTCGATCGTTACAAACTGGTGTCGAAAGTCAACTTCTCCTGGTTCTCCAACGCTTTTAACGTCCGCCACTTCTCTCTATCGTACTCCCCGATCACGGCGCTCGGCACCGAGCTGACCCGCGACCGGTCCGACACGTTGGTCGCGTCGTAGTCCCAGAGATCGAGGGCGTCTTCCCCCGCATATGTGTTGCCGATTGGGCTGTTATAGCTGGAAAGAGCGGCGGCCGAGCCTTTGGCCGGCTTGGCCGCGTGCACCGACTGGAACGAGAGACTGTGCTTGTGGGTGCGGTTGTTGATGAGGTTCTTGAACGACTTCTTGGGCGACCCCGAGCGCGACGAGATGGCCGACGAGAGCGAGAGCTGGTTGGAGATCATCGAACTCGAGTGCTTGTGGCGTGCTCCAGAGCCCTCGGGAAAGTCGAAATTGAAGTTGTCGAGGCTCTTACGCTGGGCCATGGACTTGCGGCGAAACACGCTGCCGATGCGCTTGGGCGACTCCAGGAAGAACTTCTTGATTGGCGACGAGTTGGCGGTGGCCGAGACTTCGGTCGGCGTCTTGCAGAGCGCCAACTGGGTGAACGGCGGGTCTGTCGACTCGGGCAAGCCGCGGGCTTCGGCTTCTTCCTTGTTGATGCGGTCGCTGACGTTCCGGAACGTGTGCAACGAAGGCGCGCTCACCGAGCGGGTCAGAAGGTTGAAGGACGGACGGAACGACGTCTCGCCAACGTGGGTGCTACCTGTAGCACTCTGGATGTCGCTGAGAGTGTCGATGTTATCCAGTCGGTACTCGACTGGCGGAAGCAAGAGCTCGGTGTTGAGATCTTCCAAGTCCTCCAACGTTTTGAGGTGGTGGTCGCTGACTATCCGGGTGATCCCGGGGATATTGTAGTTGGCGCCCGACCGGCTTCTGCTCTCGGTGTACAACTGGGCGTTGCCCTCCCATTCCTGGAGCGAGATGCTATTGAGCTTGGGTCCTGTCTCGTGGCCCGCCGTAAGCCAGTTCATGTGCTTGCCACTGGCGGACCGCGGGATCTTTTCCAACCCCTGCAACAAGTTCTCCTCGCTCGTTTCTTCCGAGTCAAGATTGCCTGGAAGCGTGTGGTTTTGAGGCTGCTGCTGTTGAAGCTGCTGCTGGTATGCTAATTTTTTTTGGTACGTGACGTCGTTGAATTTGTACACTCCTTTCTTCCGGTCGCGGGTCTTGGGGAGGATGACGGTCTGGTCAAAGCCATCAAAGTAGTGCGACTCTTCGGGCTCGCCAAACTCGTTCAAGTGAGGCAAGTCCTCCAAGTTTCCTTCTTTGATTTCCGCGTGGCAGGGAGAGTGGAAATCAACCTCTCCCACCGGACTGAGGTGGCTGTGCTGGTGGGCGGTCTCGATGGGCGACACTTCACCCACGGGACTGAGCTGGGAGATCAGCTTATACGGTGGGGCTACTGGAGCAGGTAAGGCAGTTGGGACTGCTGCAGACGCTGCTGGGACCGCAGCCTGCACGGCAGGGCCCGCTGGAACGGCCGGCTCGTCGGCCCATGCAGACTCGGCGGAACGGTTGGTGGGGCTCACGTTTTCCAGCTGGCTCTCCAACCTGACGATGGACTCCTGTCGCCTTTTGATCTTCATGATGGGGCTCTCTCCGCTCTTCAACACTGGCGGAAGAAGCGACTCGTTGACGTTGGACAAAAACACCTTCTCGTCGTTGATCGAGGTCCAGCGCTGCTCCTGCTTCTCGTTCTTCTTGACGATGCAGCTGGTGGACTTGGACCGCTGCACGCGGTCCAGGGCGTCGAAGACCGGAGCACCGTCCTCCGCGGTCACGTCGCGGCTGGAGCCCGAGATCACCGACAAGATGGACGGCTTGAGCTGGTTCTCGTGCAAGTTGGCCACCAGCTGGGTGCTGAACTTGTGGCTCGAGGTGCGTCTTCCAAAGTTGGGCACGCTGCGCGACACCTTCAAGTCGACCAGCTTGGACTTGTTGAACATGCGGAAGGGGCCCTTGCGGGCCTCGGCGAGCGACTGCGGCGTGTCGATGGGCTCGGGCACCGTGGAAAACTGCGCCGTGGAGTCCATCCAGTTGTTGTTGGTGTAGCCGAGGTACTGGTTGTCGGAAGAGCCCTGCTCCTGCATGTCCACGTAGTCCTTGATGTAGTAGGCCAACTCGGACGGCTCGTCGTCGTCTTCGAACTTGGGGAACCCGGACACCGTGGGCTTGTAGGGGAAGGCGTTCTGCGACTCTATGAGGGTCCCGTCGGAGAGCTTCTTGTGGACCGAGAGCTTGTCTGCTGCAAGCTGGAGGGAGGGCGCCGGGTATGGAATTGGGTTGGGGCTGGGGCCGGAGGAGTGCTTGGTTTCCGGGAGCAGCTCGGCGTCCTGCGAAGGGGCCCACGAAAGGACAAAGTGGTCGACCATGTGAAGGGCAAACGTGAATGCGAGGAGGATGAGGTTGGTGATGAAGAACACCACCGTCGGCACGTGCCAGGGCCAGGTGGTTGGGGCGGGGGAGCTGGCGAGGACGATCATCAAGATCACCCCGACGGTGGTGTAGAAGGTCGAGAACACCACATGCAAAAGGAACCAGGCGAGGTTCGAAACGGTGCAAAGCATCATGGCGTACTTCAAGACGAAGTTGGCGATAAGAAGGTACCCTGCGGCCATGAAGATGTGGAGCACGACGTGGCTATGCTGCTGCTGCATATACACCGCTGTCGCCACGGCTGAAGTGATGGCGGTGCATGTTATTATTGCGGCATCGAGGGCCGATAGAATGACTCCCAACATGCGCTGGAGAGTCTCTGGGTGGTGGTGGGAGTGGTGGTGGAGACGACGCTGGCGAGAATTGCCCGTTGGATACTACAAGGAAGGCGGGGACCCGTACTAATAGTGTGGGTGGAATTGGGGGCCGGCGCTGTTACCGTAGTTTCGGGGTTTTTTTTTCCGGATTGTTTCTTCGGTCTTTGTATTTGTAACTCTTTGATCCTGACGACGATCACTAGCCGCAAATGGAGGGTTTGTGGGCTTGACGAAGACTGCTGGAAGGCTCTGGAGGGCCCTTTTTCAAACAAACTTGCCGGTGCGGTGGGACTCCAGCGAAAGCGTTCCTTGTCAAAATAAAGTTGACGTTTAGGTTGTCGAAGATTCCCTTATGCAGAATGTGGTTTCTGGTGTCTCAGCTTCCTGCCCGTCCTGCTAAAGTCATCAGCTAAGGAATGTTGGAAGGTTGAAAAAGGCTGGAATAGTAAACAGCTAGTGGTGTTGACGTTTTGCCTAATGCGGCGCAAATGAGAAAATAGTGTTGCGTTTATCGCCTATTTAGTCGAGCGGTACCGATGATGCGACTTTCGACAGACTGCAAAATGCGTCAATCCCATCACCCAGATCGCCCTCGCAAAAAGGACCGTTGTCTGCCAGTCGTCCCCCCGCAGTGAGTAGGCCAGACGTGTCGAAACGCTAATCTTGGACCTGTTATTTTTTGATCTCCTCCGCTCAGGTACCACCCTTGGCCTCCATTCCGATCGGTTGTCCTTGGTCGATCATCACCAGAAAAAGCCTACGATTGTTTGCTCCCGCAAGCCTCAGGTACCTTTAGACGGTAGCAGGTTGGGCTATATTTCATGATATACGAAAGCACATCTGTTATTTAGAGAGCGCCGAAGGCTTAGATGTTTCAGATTTCCTCCCTCCACTTTTAGTCTCCCGGCATGATGCTCGTCACGGGGCCTCCACTGGGAGGCGCCGTTGATTGCGTTGCAGTGTTGCTGTGTCCAGAGCACCTGGTGTATACATGGAGGTCGTTGAATTGCGGCCGCCTCACGTGGACTCATCTTTCAATTGCGAGTGAGAGGCAAAATTGATAAGATTTTCAGGAAATCTACAAACTAGTGACAAAATCAGAAAATCTCTCGGGACCACATCTCATCGGCGGGCAACTTTTGTGACCAAACTACGCTACTCGATCTCTTGTTTTTTTGGCTTTATCGTCTCTCTCCGCCGACGATCTTGCGTTTCCACCGTTCTGCTGTACATCTACCACCTTCGCGGCTTTTCTTTCCTACGCCTGTCGTCCTTGGAGCATTTTATTCATTCAATAACTAACTTAGAATCTGTAGTCACCGCTGACCCATCTGTTGACCATTTCTAAAGAGTTTTGGGGTTGGTCGTATGGAACCATGTGGCCACCGTCGAAGACTCTCAAGTAAGTGAAGTGCTTGTAGTTCTTGACCTCACCTGCAACATTCTTACCAACCTTCCAGTCTCTGACAGGCTCCTTTTCAAACTTGGAAAGTCCAGACCATTCCAACTTGTCGGCCCAAGCCCTGTTACCTAACCAGTTACAGATGAAGTCCTTGTCACCGGCATAGATCAACACTGGCAAGTCCTGTTCTAACAAGTTGATGACAGACTTGTGGTATGGCTTCATCCAGTCCCCAGCTAACAAGAAGTTTCTGTTGATGTCAAAGTTACAAGACTCGTAATCGTCAACTTCAACACCCAATGCTTCCTTGACTTCGTCTTGGTTCAAATATTGGTCAATGTATTCCAAATCCTTGTAGCATAAGCTTGAACCTTCGCAATTGGTACGGATGTCGTACACGTTTCTTCCTGTTTTTTGGTATGGCCCCATCTGAGCATTGTTACAGTAAATACTGGCTGGGACACATGACCAGATCGATTGGGATTCATAACAAGAGTTGATCAAGGACAAGCATCTTGGAATGGAGTTGGACATGCTCTCACATTCTTCCGGTTCTAACACTGATGGGTATCCACCTTCACCACAAGCCATTGGCTCGTAGTACTCGTATTGAGTCAAAGGATCAGTCAAACCATTACCAATCAAGACCGAGGTCAAGTCGAAAGAACGGTCCTCGTGACTCAAGATCTCACTGGCAAAGACTGGAATGTAGTGACCGGCATAAGATTCACCGGCAATGTGGAAGGGCAAGTTGTTGTATTGAGGGAATTGCTTGAAGAACAACTCCAAGAAGGCGTAAACGTCCTTTCCTGCGGTCACAGTGTTGGAGACAGAGCCAGAGGAGTAGGAGAACCCGACATTGACTGGTTGGTCCAAGAAAATGACAGAGGCATTGTTGTTCCAACTGTGAGGGTTGTGGATTGGCTTCAAGCCTGGGCCGATGGAAGAAGGACCCAACTCAAAGAACAAACCAGTCAACGAGGAGCATCCTGGCCCACCGTTCAACCACAAGATAACCGGGTCGTTTTTGGGGTCGTTTCTGGACTCGAAGAACCAGTAGAAGAAGTGCTTGTCTTCTTCTTCAACGTCCAAGTAGCCGGTGTACTGCTTGACCGAGTCGATGCCCAATTCCTTGGGGGTGGACTTGACTCTCAACCTGTGGTTGGGGAGCTTGGCGTCGGTGACGTGGAAGTCAAAAGCAGCCTTGGCCTTCGAGGTGAACTTCTTGGGCAACGACTTGAAGTTCATCTTGCTGACTATGTCGGGGAACTCCAAGAACATCTCCAGCCACAACTTCTTGGTGGAGGCGGGAATTGACTCGGCCGGCTCGTTCAAGTACTTGGCGAGGGACTCGATCACGTTGTTCTTGCCGATCTCAAGCGACTCGGTGAACTTCAGGTACTGGGTGGCGAAGCGGTCGTGCTGGTAGTTGAACTTGAAACTCTGCTGGAGGTGGTTCAACGGATTGGAGAGCGTGAGGGCGTCCGAGACGCCCACAGTGGAAGCAATGGCCACCAACGTCGTAAGAGAAACCGATAACTTCATCTTGGGCTGGTAAAGAAAGAAGGAGGCGATAGGGGGCGAGCAGCGGTTTATATAATGCCACTGATAAGCGCGAATGCGGGTTATTGCTACCGAACGGGCTTCTGTGACCTGCTTACGTAAGCGCGAGTGTGGCACCCACCGGCCCGTCGCCAGCGGGCCGGCGCTGCTGGCGGTGCTGTTGGCGGTGCTGCTCCCAGGGCCCAGCAGCTCCTGCTCGCCCATCCGCCGTGGCCGCCGGGCGTGGGCTGCTCGGCGGGAGGGAAGCGGTCCCGGCGGCGCCACCAGAAAGTGTTACGCCAGCGGCCCAAGCGGCATCTGTGTCACGCACGACGCACCGCAGTGGTTTCCGTGGCAGGCAGCACGAACTGGGGCGGAAACGTTCTCGTTTCGGCTGCGTGCATGCGGGACGCGGAAGTGCGCCGGTTCGGGCAGTACGTCATGTGTAAAAGTGCATTCTGCTGCGTGCGGTCTAGCTACATACGGGGCCCTGGCCAGCACACGCCGCCGGCGGACCGGTTCACGACAAGCTGAACCCGCCGTGGACCCATCGGTTGATCATCGCGAGAGCCGTGGCCGGCTGGTCGTGGGGCACCGCGTGCCCCGACTGATACACGCGGAGGAAGGCGAAGTTCTGGTACGACTTGTAGGAGCCTGCGGCCGTGCCGGCGACCGAGAAGTCCTGGAGCTGAGCGTCGTGGAACCCGTCGTGACCCTTCCACGGAAGCGCGTTTGTCCAGGCCAACCCGCCCACCCAGTTGCAAACGAAATCCAAGTCGCCAGCGTAGATCAAGACGGGGAGGTCGCGGTTCAACGCTTGCGCGACATATCTCTGCGCAGGGCGGTACTTGTCAAACGTTTGGCCGAAAGCCAAGTTAACGAAAACGTTACAGTCAGTGTACGGGGTCGTAACCCCGAGCTTGTCTTGCACCAGTGATTGCTCCAAGAATGGCTTGTAGTATTCGTCACTGGCGTCACATTCTCCAGTACAATAGCCATTCACGTTGTACAAGCTCCGACCGGTTTGGGTGTACGGCGCGATGACCTGGTCACAGGCAGAGAAATCAGGCCGCTCTGTACTTCCGTCGTAGATCGTTTGGATGCTTGCTTCGCATCCAGGCAAGGCGGATTTCATACTATCACACTGCGTTGAGTTCAAAACGGCCGCAAACCCACCCTCGCCGCATACAAAGGGCTCGTAGCTTCGAAACTTTGCCAATGGATCTGTGTCCCCATTTCCAATAAGTATGGAAGCCAACTTAAAAGCCCTATCGTCGTGTTTGTATACCTCGTTGGTGATAGCAGGAATATAATGGCCTGCGTACGATTCACCAGCGATATGCAAAGCGAGGTCTTTGTACTGAGGGAACTTTTTGAAGAACAACTCCAAGAAAGCATACACGTCAACAGCCGCGGCTTCACTGCTGTTGGTCGATTGACCGGACGTGAGAGAAAACCCTGTAGCAACAGGTTGATCAAGGTAGATTAGTGATGCGTTGTTGTTCCAACTGTAAGGGTTGCGCACCGGCTGCAATTCGGCATTGATACCAGAGGGACCATTTTCGTAAAAGAGCCCATATGCCGAACTACACCCAGGCCCACCGTTCAACCACAAAATGATGGGGTCGGTTTTGGGATCGTTTCTAGACTCGAAGAACCAGTAGAAGAGGTGCTTGTCGTCAGAGATGTCCAAGTATCCAGCATTCTGTTCAACAGTATCAATTCCAAGTGACTTCAAATTGTCTTCGTTATCGAACAGGCGCACTTTGAGCTGATGGTTGGGAAAGCGCAAATCCGCGACTATCTCGTGCGACTGCGAAACGCCTCTCTGGTACTGGCCAAGTGCCAACGCTGTTGCGGTGGAGATTATTGTGAGAAGGTTTGCAAATATCATCCTCGGTAACTTTACGTTCTTAACAACACCATGAGAATTGAATGGATATGTGGCCGTTTTATGTCAAAGCACTTCTTTTGAAAACGGCACTTCCCCTTTTAGCACACTTGGCTACCGCTGATCCGTTGACAAACTTTCCGGTGACTGGGATATGATTGGAAGTCCTACATAAGTTCTCTGCTTAGCGAACCTGAGTTATTGCGAAAAATGCGCTTAAACCAACACGTTTCGTTTACAATTTCCAGTTTAAAACTATTTTCCGAAGGTGAGTACTCGGAATCGTTACTAAGACGATTGTATTGTCGAATACCGAAGTAAGAAGTATGGCAACCTTTACATTACTCTAACTAAGCCAAGTTGAAACCACCATTCACCCACCGGGTGAAAAAAGCCGACGCCGTCTCGGGTTGATCAGCTGGGACCATGTGGCCGGAATCGAAAACACGGAGGAACGAAAAGTTCTTGTAGGATTTGTAAGAGCCCGTAGCCTTTCCATCGACGTTGAAGTCATTGAAATTGGCATTATTGAAACCGTCATTTCCTGTCCATTGAAGCGCATCGCTCCACGCCAAATTACCCAACCAGTTGCAAATGTAGTCTTTGTCACCTGCATAGATCAAAACAGGAAGGTCCTTGTCCAAGGCTGCTGAGATGTATCGCCTGACTCTAGAATACTCATCAAAAACATCATAGAAATTATTGTGAATATTGTAGTTGCAGACAGTGAAACTGGTAAAAGTAGGAATCCCAAGAGCTTTTTGCACCCAAGGCTGATTCAAGTATTCTTCGGTATGGTCATCTGGATCAGATTGATTAAGTGGCTTTCGAACGTCATAAAAGCTTCTCTTTAAATCGAAGTAGGGATCGTCTAAATAATCACACGATGTCAAGTTCACGATTCCGGAGGTTGCAACGCCAAGTAACTTGAGGTTCTCAATACACTCCAGGGCATATGCATGTACACGATCACATTGTGTCTCGTTCAAAATCGCTGGAAATCCACCTTTTCCACAAAGAAAGGGCTCAGTGCTAGCAAATTGAGTTTCTTCATCAACCAATCCATTTCCAATTAATAAAGAAGCCACGTCAAAACTTCTGTCGTCGTGCTTGTAAATTTCGTTGTAGATGGCTGGAATAAAGTGACCAGCATAAGACTCGCCTGAAATATGGAATGGGCGATTGTTGTATTGAGGGAACTTCTTGAAGAACAACTCCAAGAAAGCGTACACATCAACAGCAGCAGCCTCACTAGTTGTTACGTTTTGCGAAGAGTTCGAGAACCCAGTGCGGACAGGCTGGTCCAAATAGAGCACCGAAGCGTTGTTGTTCCAGCTGTAAGGGTTGTACACTGGTTGCAAGTCGGCATTGATGCGAGAGGGACCATTTTCGCGAAGTAAACCATACAACGATGAACATCCTGGACCACCATTTAACCATAAGACAAGGGGATCATTTTCAGGGTCGTTTCTAGACTCGAAGAACCAGTAGAAGAGGTGCTTGTCATCAGAGATATCCAAGTATCCAGCACTTTGTTCAACAGAATCAATTCCAAGTGACTTCAAATCGTCTTCGTTATCGAACAGGCGCACTTTGAGCTGATGGTTGGGAAAGCGAGAATCCGCGACTATCTCATGCGACTGCGCAACGCCTCTCTGATACAGGTCAAGTGCCAACGCTGTTGCGGTAGAGATTATCGCGAGAATGTTTCCAAAAAGCATGTTTCGTATCTTTATGATAATTTGAAAAGAATTAAATGGATATGCACCCGATTTTATACCAATGCTTTACGGCGCTTTCTCTTTCACATACTACGAAGCCTCTGATATGTAGACATACTTTCCGAAACCTAGATGCCGTTCTACACTCGACTTAAGCTTTACTAATGGAAGCTTAAGAATATTGCGAAAGTGGTGATTGCTTCGAGCGTTGGTTAAGCTGCGAAATATACTGGAACTGTATTTTACGCTTGTGAGTACTATTACCGTTATTCATCTTATTGTCCAATGCCGAAGCGAGGGGTTGCAATACTTTTAGTGTGACAACTAAGCCAAGTTGAAGCCACCATTCACCCACCGGGTTACCATGGCCGATGCCGATTCGGGTTGATCAGCTGGGACCATGTGGCCGGCACCGAAAACACGGAGGAACGAAAAGTTCTTGTAGGATTTGTAAGAACCCGAAGCCTTGCCATCGATGTCGAAGTCATTGAAGGTGGCATTTTTGAAGCCGTTATGTCCTGTCCATGGAAGCGCATCGCTCCACGCCAAATTACCCAACCAGTTGCAAATGAAGTCCTGGTCACCTGCATAGAGCAAAACAGGAAGGTCTTTGTCCAATACTTCGGTGATGTACCTCTGAGCTTGGGTGTACATGTCGTCAGTATTTCCGAAGTTGAAGAAAACAGAGTCGTCACAGGCGGAAAAGTTAGTAGGTGGAACCCCAAGAGCCTTTTGAACCCAAGGCTGGTCCAAGTAACCTGTGGTATGATCTTCTGGAGTGCAATCTTCCGAAACACAGTACTTACGAATGTCGTAAGGGCTTCTGTTCGTATCATAGTAGATGTCGGTCAAATCATCACACGAGGACAAGTTCGCAGCTGTGGTGTTTCCGTTGTAGAACAACTGAACATTCTTGGTGCAAACTTCGGTGAGATCGCTCATACTCTGACACTGTGTTTCGTTCAAAACAGCTGGGAACCCTCCCTTTCCACAAACCATGGGTTGGTAGCTGTAAGACTGAATCAAAGTGTTGGTGATACCGTTTCCAATCATCAAAGAAGCCAAGTCAAAGCTTCTGTCGTCATGTTTGTAAATTTCGTTGGCAATGGCCGGAATATAGTGACCAGCATAAGACTCGCCTGAAATGTGGAATGGGCGGTTCTTGTATTGAGGGAACTTCTTGAAGAACAACTCCAAGAAAGCGTACACATCAACAGCAGCAGACTCACTGGTCGATATGTTTTGCGAAGAGGTTGAGAACCCAGTATGGACAGGCTGGTCCAAATAGAGCACCGAAGCATTGTTGTTCCAACTGTAAGGGTTGTAGATTGGATTCAAGTTAGAGTCGATGTGAGAGGGACCATTCTCGTAGAGCAAACCAGCCATCGACGAGCATCCTGGACCACCATTCAACCATAAGATGAGGGGGTCGTTTTCAGGGTCGTTTCTCGACTCAAAGAACCAGTAGAAGAGGTGCTTTTCCTCGGAAATATCCAAGTATCCAGCACTCTGTTCAACATCGTCAAGACCAAGCGATTCAACGCTGGAGTTACCAAGTTCCCGGACCTTCAACTGATGGTCGGGGAAGCGTGCATCTCTGACGGCATCTCTCAGATACAAGTAGTTTCTTTGGTTAAGAGCAATACCAGAAACAGCGGTAGCCAAAGCAACAAGGGGGGCGAAACGCATATCGTAATTGTGAGCTAAGGTCTCGAGGAGAAGACGAGAGACACCGGCATCGTGGTATATTTATAGGCCATCTAATGGTTAGGCATTTGGATATCGGATTTCATTTTTGCAACTGGGCTGCGATAAAAAAAGAAAGCTGTTGAGAGCGAAAGCAAATCTGTTGCAAAATGCAGGTTCCAATTTCAGACGAAAATTACTCACAACGAAAATGACCATCATGGGATTTCTTCAAGTGCTCAAAAAGAAAAAAGTGGGACGGGGAGTCTCGGGAACAGTTGAGGTGTATGTGCCGAGGTCCGGCTCCAGCTATGCGGTGAAGATCTACCATGAGCGGGAGAAGTACGAAAGTAGAAAAGAGTATAAAGAGCGAGTGTTGTACGAATACCGAATACTTCAGGACTTGCGTCACCCCAACATCATCAGGGCAACCAAGTATAAAACCACCTTGAGCACGGTAAAAATCTACTTGGAAGCTGCGACGTGCGACTTGCAACAATTCCGAAGCCGGTGCGGGTACAATAGCACTCAAGAGTTGCTTTGCCTCTGGAAACAGACGTTTTTGGCTGTGGAATACATCCATGCTCATGGAATATGCCATCGCGACCTCAAGGCCCGTAATATAGTGATAGAGTTGCCTGGAGGGTGTGTCAAGGTTATCGACTGGGCCACGGCAACGGCAGTTGCGGACGGTACACCTGCGTTGGGGTTGGTGGGGTCCGAGGGGTTTGCTGCGCCCGAAATGCATGCCAGCATTCTGTACGACGGCAAGAAGGCTGACATCTGGTCGATGGGCATTCTTCTATTCTGGTTGCTCTACAAAGCACTACCCTGGGGGTCGGCGACTCATAGCGACTCCAAGTTTGTAGCCTACAAACAGAACCTGAAATTGCCGGTGGGCCAGAGGGCCGTGCAAAGCCCCGATAACGAGGTATTAATAGCGTTGGAGCTACTTGAGCAGATGCTCAAAGTGAGTCTGTCGGACCGAATTTCCGTCCAGGACGTATTTCACAACCCATGGTTCAGAAGCATCGCCGTTTGCGACCAAATCTCGTCCAAATGTGGGGTCACACACGGAGAAACATATAGATCATAGTCCTGTCAATTTCACATCAAAATATACAGATGCCAGAGTGCCGTGTAGCAATGCGCAATCCACGCGATAGCTATTCCGTCCTCGCTTAGATATGCTCACGCAACGGCCTGAGTATGGGACAGAGAACGTTGGGTTCCAAAAATAGCAGGCTTTGTCGTGAAACGGAATTTTACGACGTCATGGGCAAACGGCGACATGTCCAAACGGCATCATGTCCCAACGGCGCGGCTCACCCAAACGAGCACATGACCTGGCACGTGACTGAATGCATAGGGCCATGCCCCCGGCCGTAGGGACGATGGCAGAACGCACACGGCTGATGCTGCTGGTCCGCGTCCTGGCGGTGCTTTGCAGCACACTCTCCGAGTCAGACTCGGGAAGTCTGCCCCAGAGTCACACCGGGGTAGCAGGGCCAGGAGGCAGGCGCGGCCACCTGTTTATATGGCCACTTCAAGGCCCTGAACGCAGCAACACGCTGACTCCGGACGCCCCCGACCCGGGGTATGGCTCCACTGACTCCGGCCGCGCTGACTCCGGCGCAGCGCGAGCGTGACTCCGGCCGTGACCCCGCCCGCTATCGCGACTCCACGCCGCCTTTCGCTCCGCAGCGCGCTAGCGGCAGACTCGGGCGTGTCCCTACCGAATAAACCGTATGTGTCATCAGCGAGCAGATGGATTTTTCAGCCAGACGATTTCCAACTCTCCCCCCGTCACCATTGCCAAACACCCGATGCTCCGTTTGTTACAATTCCAGACCGCGAGAAGAGCGGTCGCCGCCCCGCTTGCCAGAACCTACGCCTTGTCCGCCAAGGCCCAGGCGTTGATGTCGAAGCCCGTCACGGACGTCGACCCCGAGATGGCGCTGATCTTGGCCCAGGAGAAGACGAGACAGAAGGAGTCGATCACGTTGATTCCGTCGGAAAACTTCACCTCCAAGGCCGTCATGGACTTGTTGGGCTCCGAGATGCAGAACAAGTACTCCGAGGGGTACCCTGGCGAGAGATACTACGGCGGTAACGAGATTATCGACAAGGCCGAGTCCTTGTGCCAGCAGAGAGCGCTCGAGGCGTTCGGCTTGGACGCCGAGCAGTGGGGCGTCAACGTCCAGCCGCTCCTGGGTGCGCCCGCCAACTTGTACGCGTACTCGGCCATCTTGGAGGTTGGCGACCGCATCATGGGCTTGGACTTGCCCCACGGCGGCCACTTGTCCCACGGGTACCAGACGCCGCTGAGCAAGATCTCGTACATCTCCAAGTACTTCCAGACGATGCCGTACCGCTTGAACGAGAAGACGGGGATCATCGACTACGACACGTTGGAGCAGAACGCGCTCTTGTTCCGCCCCAAGGTGATTGTCGCCGGGGCCAGCGCGTACTCGCGGGTCATCGACTACCAGAGAATGCGCCAGATCGCCGACAAGGTCGGCGCGTACTTGTTGAGCGACATGGCGCACATCTCCGGGTTGGTGTCGGCCGGCGTGACCGACTCGCCGTTCCCGCACTCGGACATCGTCACCACCACGACGCACAAGTCGTTGCGTGGCCCCAGAGGCGCCATGATCTTCTTCAGAAAGGGGATCAGAAAGGTCACCAAGAAGGGCAAGGAGATCCCGTACGAGTTGCAGAGCAAGATCAACTTCTCGGTGTTCCCCGCGCACCAGGGTGGCCCGCACAACCACACCATCTCGGCGTTGGCCGTGGCGTTGAAGCAGACGTCGTACCCCGAGTACAAGCAGTACCAGCAGGAGGTCGTGTCCAACGCCAAGTCGTTTGCCGAGTCGTTGGAGGCCCGTGGCTTCGACTTGGTCTCCGGCGGCACCGACACCCACTTGATCTTGGTCGACTTGCGCTCCAAGGGCATTGACGGCGCGCGTGTCGAGGCGGTGTTGGAGAGAGCCAACATCGCGGCCAACAAGAACACCGTGCCGGGCGACAAGTCCGCCTTGTTCCCGTCCGGGTTGAGGGTCGGCACCCCCGCCATGACCACCAGAGGCTTTGGGCCCGACGAGTTCGCCAAGGTCTCGGAGTACTTTGAGAGAGCGGTCGAGATCTCCCTCAAGTTGAGAGACCAGGAGCAGGGCAAGGTGGCCAAGGAGTTGTTGGCCTCGTTCAAGCTGTTGGCCGACGAGAGCGCCGACGTCAAGGAGTTGTCGAAGGAGGTGGCTGCGTGGGCCTCCACCTTCCCCGTCCCGGGCGATTTGTAGGGCGCCTGAGAGCCAGCGAGAGCCAGCGAGGCTAGCGCGAGCCGCACGGATATAGCACGAATCGAAGAATTTGGCGAGAGTAATAGCGAGCGTAGTGCGAGTCGTAGTGCGAGTCGTAGTGCGAGCGTAGCGAGAGCGCGCGGCTGTGGGGGGATCCGCAGGGAGCACGCCAGCGTGAGCCGCTCTAGGGGAACAGCATGGGCGGCGCTAGGGGAACAGCATGGGCGACAAGCCTCTCGCCGGCACTGGGCGAAGCCTTTGCGGCGGTATCGGAAATGTCCCCGCTGACCTCCGTCGTGTCTCCCCGGCACTCCCCGGCCCCAGCTGCATCCCGCGCTACTCTCGCTACCGTCGCCTCGCTAGTGGCGCGCTCCCCGGCGCCCCGCGCCAACTTTTGTTCTGCGAACAGTGAGCTTACACCTCCACCACCACTCAGCTTCTCCCCACCACAACACCGAACATGACGCCCAGCGTAGTATCGTGGTCCAAAAACGGCTTCGTGGCGTACCGGCACAACGACAGCGTGCTCCTCACGTACCTCGAGAACGTGGACGGCACGACGTGGCAGTTTGCGCCGCCCCAGAGCTTGGCCGGCCGCCTCCACTCGCTCACGGCGCCGGTGTCGCTCGTCCGCTGGTCCAACTTGAGCACCGACTTGGCCGTCGCCGACGCCGCCGGCAACTTGTGCATCCTCCTCGCGGGCGTCGAGCTCTTGGACGCCCCCAAGACGGGCGCCGCCGCCGCCGCCGACACTCCCGCCGCGCCCGCGGCTCCGCCCGCCCCGCCGGCGTCGCCCAGCTACGAGTTGACCTCGTACAACCACATGGAGTTGATCTACAAGGACGCCGACGCCGCGGGCGCCAGCCCCGTCGTCGCGTTGGATTGGCTCAACATCGAAAAGCCCCAGATCGTCAACAAGCACGCGTCGTTGGCCAGCGGCACCTCCGCGTACGCCGTGGGCCAGTACCAGGCCCACGGGCCCACCCACCCCATCTCGACCAAGCAGGCGTGCGTGTCGGTGCACCGCAACGGGCGCCTCTCGCTCCACTTCCAGGGCGAGCACAAGGTCGAGTACCACAAGATGTCGGTCGACCTCGGCGCCCGCATGGTGGTGCTCTCGCACGCGTCCATCGGCTTCTCCAACGAGAAGCTCATCCTCGTCGCGGCCTACGACGCGGTCTCGGGCACCATCGCCACCCACGCCGTCTCCGTCGACTGGGGCTTCCTCCTCGACTCGGCCAAGCGCCAGAAGTCCGACCCGCACTACTACACCCCGCGCGAGAGCCAGGTGGCCCCGCGCTTGTCCGTCCGCCAGATCGACTCCACCGTGCCCTTGCCGGTGTTTGGCCAGCTCGACCTCCCCGACCCGGCCCCGAAGGACGAGTCCCTCGACCCGACGCCCTTTGCGTTCGGCGACAGCGCCATGGACATCGACAAGATCGACTACTCGCTCGCGCTCGGCGACCCTGCCGCCGCCACCTCCACCGCCACAGCCGCAGCAGCCAGCGCCGCCCGCCCGCCGTCCACCGCCAACGCGTACTACCACGGCTGCTTGCAGTCCATCGACATCATCTCGTCAAACTCCACCCCGGACTCGAAGCCCGAGATCCTCGTCACCTACACCTACACCGACCAGCACGCCGAACACACCAGTTGCGTGTACCGCTACAACTTGGTCGAGGAGCACGAGCTCATCAGCGACGCCTTCAGCGACTTGGGGCTCCGCAAGAACGCGGCGGCGGCGGACTCCGCGTCCAAGTCGTACGCCTTGACTCTCCAGGATAAGTTGACGCGGCCCGGCAAGATCTCGCACGCCACATCGGCGTTGAGCGGCAGCGTCATCGTGCTACACTACGTGAACGGGCCCTCGATCGAGGTCGTCGACCGCGCCTCCATGAAGTTGATCGTCGCCGAGCTGGCGGTGCCGCAGACCATCAACACCATCTTCGACGCCGGGTTCGAGCTCCCCGATCTCCACAAAGAGAACCCGGTGCTACTTGTGGTCTCGCCCAACTTGACCTCCGTGGCCTACTTGAAAGACGACAGCGACCAGCTCCGACTCAAGGTGGTGGAAAAGAAGCACTTGACCGGCAGCTCGTCGGACGAACTCATGGTGGGGGCAACCGGCCTAGCAATACGCCATGCCTACGCATGCTACACCAACACCTGCTCCGACGACTTGATCATCTTGATACAGAGGGAGGTGGAGAGGCTCCGCAGCCACAGCGACATCGCCAATGGCGTCAACAAGTTCGTCGAGTTGATCATGACCGAATGCCACAAGGCCATCAACTTTGAGTTGGACAAATTCAGCAAGGAGTCGGTCGACAAGCTCCTTTCGAACCCGCCGTTACAGCGTCTCTTGTCACTTCAGTTGGCCATAGGCGAGATACACCCAAGAAACTCCCGAGTCGGCGACATAGCGTGGATCATTCTAAACCTCAGAAGTGCCAGTTTTGGTATCATGTTTCTGTTGTCGAGCATATACAGACAGATATCCAAGAAAAAGCCCAACGAAGACACCTTGAGAGACTCGGTCGCCAGGGGAGAGTGCATTTTGTCTTTGATCGGGAACATGAAGTGGCTCATTGACTTGATGATATACTTGAACCAGGAGCTTCTTCAGTTGTCGTACAGCAAACCAGACCCCTCCATCAGCAAGCTTAATATCAAGAACTCGATCGTGCTACCCATTGTTCTCAGCAAGGTTCCGCGTTTGTTCTTGATGTACGCCTTGTCGTCCATCGGAAAGACTCACGAGATCCTCAAGAAGCTTCACAAAGATTTGGCCGAGTCCAACAAGCTTTTCACTCCCATGAAGGAGGCATTGAATCGCTGCTTCACTATCTGCAACCACTCGCCGTTGACAATGAGCATGTTCGAGAACTTCTTGCGCGAGTGTGACGGGCTCCTCACCAAGGAGCTCGGCCCCAAGCTCAGCGCCAAAGAAAAGGGGTACTCGTTGAAAATAGAGCAGAATCTCGTTTTCCACGGAGAGTTGGCCGACGAAATGGTGCAAGTGGCCCGCGCTTTGGTTGACAGGCACGCCAGCACCATCAGTCGCGACATGAAGGTGTCAGAGCTCTTCTTTTACGATGTGAAGTGGCTCTGTGTTGGTGTCAACAACCCCAACAGAAACACCCAGTTCGAGGACTCTCGTGGATTCCGCCAAGGTATCGAAGATGTGAAAAACGAAGAGCGGTCGCCTGCGTTCAACAACAGCAAGCCATTGGTTCCAATTCCTCGGTTACAATTTTCGGCCAGCGAGTCTGTGGATGCCCTTCGCAAGATCGTGATACCCACCGACGGAAAGATCAACTTGAAAGAAAACGGAAAAAGGGGACTCAGAAGATGCACACGTTGCCGGTCCATTTCGCTAGTTTCGGACCCGAGTATATTCGACAGCCCGGCAGCCATTGGCTTGTGGACCATGGTGTTCCAGAGAACGTGTATTTGCGGCAACGCCTGGACCAACAGCCAAGCTGTGTAACGAATTCATAGGAAGATCTCACCAGGTAATGCAGAGTCGACGGTTAAATGAAGTGACCGAACAATTTCACTGATAATGAGCACCCTGTATTTCAGTCTGTAACTAACGAAAGGCTGTTGGAAGCTGTTGCGGCAGACTTCACGGAATAAAAGAATACAAATGATAAGTAATCATGCATTAAAGGATGTAGAATGGAGTAGTGTATTAGTTTAGGCTTCATCAAGCTCTAATTATTGTACAATAGTGGATTTCATTTGAGGAACTAGGTGGTCTTTTCGGGAGCGTTTTCGACCTCAGGGACCTTTTCGTTGGGGCGCAGATCCAGATGGTCTTTTTCTTCTTCGGCCTCTTGCAATGCTGCTAGCTTCAACGCTTCTTCTTGAGCCTCTGCCTCCTTTTTCTTTTTCAACTTGGCAAACACTGCCCTCAAGAGAAAAGCCATGGCCAAGTTAGTAACGAGAATCCAGGCTATCAAAATCCCGATATTGAGACCCATGCGACCCTTCCAGGCATCAAAGTATGCGACGTGTAGCAAATCGTAGGCGTTTCTGACGGGAATGGCGTAGCCGTAACGGTAAAACTTGGGGCAGAGGTCGATGGGCGAGACGGTAGGCGCCACGTTGATGACGGCCACGGAGATCAAGATGATACCAATCAACTGGGGCTTGAAGCTTCCGACCAAGAGAACCAAGGACTCGATAAAACTACCCAAAGACGACATCAAGAGGTACGAGAACAGCCAGATGACCAAGAACCCGGCGTGTCCGAACGCCTTGTCAAACTTCATGCCGAAGGCCAAGTTCAAGAGCACAAATGCGAGCCCTAACACCATGTAGGCGACCTGGGACGCAAGCAACTTGACAGCAATGAAGCGGACGCCCTTGATTTTCAGGGCGATGTATTTTTGGACCTCCATGGTGAAGATGAACTGGAAGAATGTGAAGACGACGAGGTAGATGACACCCAACTGGAAGGGCGCAGCAAAGATCTGGTCTGGCACGGGGATCAAGTCGTGAACCCGAAAGGCGGGGAAGGCGGTGAGGAGGATTGGCGCATTGGCCAACACGTTGGCCTTCTGGGCGGAGGAGAACGCCAGGACCATGTTGGCGTGCAAGCCCGACTTGGGTACGAACGAGTTGAACGCCCTGAGCGTGGAGTGGACAATGGTCGAGATGTAGTTATGCACTGCATTGTAGTCGCGGCCGGTCTCGTAGACCACCTGGAGAAGGCTGGTGGACGGGTCGAAGGGGTCCGCGACGGTGGACGTGGAGTTTGCAGCGGCCGCGAGCGCCAGGTACCAGTTGAGCGTGGCGTTGGGGTTGACCATGTACGCCGCCCAGTACTTGTGGTGGTGGATCTGGCGGTAGACCTCTGCGGCGGCGGAGGAGTTGTGGGCGGCCGCGGCGGCGGAGATGCGCTCGTAGGACCACACGTCGAAGTCGCCGAGCGCCTGGACCGCAGACACCTGGGTGAAGAAGGCCTTGACGGTGGAGCCCACCACGGGGGGCAAGTCGCCGACCTGGGTCTCGGCCACCACCACCATGAAGCGGAGCGACTTGTAGCGCGACAGGCGGTCAAAGTACGCGCCCCAGTAGATGCAGAGCACGAGCATGAACAGCACCACCAACCAGAGGTAGTTCTGGGCAAAGGTGAGCGCGATGTGGACCCGTTCGGCGTGGAAGTCCTTCTCCCAGAAGCCGAGCTTCTTGGTGACGGTCTGGATGGTGGAGACGATGGTGCTCTTGCGGCGAGGGCGTGGGGCCGCCGCGGCGGGCCCCGCGAGAGCTGCGGTGGTGTCTGCGGGGTCGGCTCCCGGGGATCTGCCAGCGTCAGCGCCGGCGGCAGACGTGCTGGCGGAGCTGGGCGCCCTGCCGCGGTACGCCTTGGGGAACTCGAACTGCTCGAGGTCGGGCTCGCGGTCCAACGCCTCGGCCGCCATGGCGTGGCCAAAGAGCTCCTCGGTGTGGTGGTGGTGGTCGATGTTTTCCACGAACGGGAGCCGGAACGGACGCTCCTCGGTCGACACGACGTCCTGTTCCACCGTGCTGGCGGTGGAGAGCCGCGAGAGCTGTCGGCGGACGGCGGCGCCCCGGTAGCTCTGGAGGGAGGAGGCGGAAGACATGGGTGGGGAGGCTGGACGGGTGATAAGGTGCTGCAAACAAGTGCGAGAGTGCGCGGGAGAAGTAGCAGTGCGCGGAGAAGTAGCAGTGCGCGGGAAGTAGCAGTGGAAATAGCGAGAGAGTGCGGAGTAGCTAGCGAGAGCAGCGGAACGAATAGCGAGGAGAGTCAGCGGCCGTCACGGCACGGGTCACTGAAAAAGACGGCACGTTGGCGGAGAGCAGCCGGAGCAGCGTCAGGCCGGCCCGCTGGGCTCTGGAGCGCCCGCGGCCAGCTCCGCGGCCCGAGCCGGCGGCGTGGTGGTGCCAAGGCCCGCTGGGGTCGCTCGCTGGGCTCGGCGCACTTGCTCGGTGCGTCTCGGGCTGGCTCCATTGTTACCGAGGCGCGATCGGGAAATTCCAAAACAGTGTCCCGCCAAGGTCAGCGATCTCAGAAATCGAACGAGGTGAGTCGCCAGGAGAAGCCAAAATGCCCGAGACGCCCGGCGCAGTAGCGACACAACACTCACAAACGACACGCGAGCCGGCCATGGACGACAGCACCGTACGAAAGAACTCCGGGGAAGTGCCCGCGGGGGCCGCCGGCGCGAACACCGCGGGGGACGCCGGCGACGACGCGGCGAGGGCCGCCGAGAGCCCCGACTCCAAGCACAGCGGCTCGCTGAGCGCCGAGTCCAAGCCCAGCAACGCCGGCGACGACACCACCACGAAGCTCGGGGCGCTCACGGTGGTGGCCCGGCTCTCGCTCGGGTACCTCAAGGTGTTTGTGCTCTTCCTCGGCGTGCTCTCCATCTACTGGGGCTCGGTGTACGGGCGCCTGGGCCGCTTCGTCAACCTCCGCATGTTGGTGGTCAACGAGGACGAGGCGTTCGGTGTTGCCGGCGACACCGTCGCGCCGCTCATCGGCGACGCCGTCGTCGACATGGTGCTCCACAACGCCACGGTGGCGGCGTTCGGCGGGTGGGACGTGGTCAACGTCACCGCGTTCCGCCAGCTCGCCGCCAGCCACAACAACTCCGTCGCCCAGGAGCTCGCGCGCCAGGTCCACCACCAGAAGTGCTGGGTGGCGCTCCACATCGCGCCCAACGCCACCGCCGCCGTGCACGCGGCGTTGGCCGCCGCCAACTCCACCACCTTCGTGCTGGCGGGCGCCGTGGGCCAGCTCGTCCAGCTCTACTACGAGTCCGGGCGCCACTTCTCGGCCTTGAACCAGTACATCAACGCCAACTTGTTCGTGACGCTGCAGACGTGGGCCGACTACTACGCCGCGCAGCGCGTGTACGCGCCGCTCACACTGGGCCACTTGCTGGACGCCCAGCGCAGCGTGTTGGCGGCCTCCAACGACACCCTCGCCGTCGCCACCACGCTCCCGCTCTTTGCGTTCAACGACATGACGCCCACGCCGTCGCCGGTGGTGTTGGGCCCCTCGGAGATGGGGCTCATCTACGCGTTGGTCTTCTCGTTCCACCAGTTCAACTTCTCGCTCGGCATCTACTCGTACATCCGCCTGCGCCTCAAGTTCCGCCAGTTTCTCCTCTGGCGCACGTTGGCGGCGCAGATCAACTGCGCCGTGCTCGCCTTGGTCTACTGCTTGACCACCATCGCGTTCCAGGTGCCCGTCAACGTCGCGTTCGGCCACTCGGGCTTCCTCGTGCTCTGGGCCTTCATGTACTTGTTCATCTCCTCCGCCGCCGCCATCAACGAGCTCGTCGCCTACATCATCTTGGCCAACGGCCTCAAGATCTTGCTTGCGCCGTGGATCGTCTTCTTCTTGGTCATCAACTTGTCCACCACCTTCGCGCCGTTCGAGTTGTGTCCGCGCTTCTACCGCTTCGGCTACGCCTTGCCCATGTACAACGCGTACGAGGCCTTGAAGATCGTCTTCTTCGACACCTGGAAGGGCCACCTCGGCCGCAACTTGGGCGTCTTGGTCGTCTGGCAGGTGGTGGGCAACTCGGGGCTCCTCTGGTACGCCCTGTACCACACCAAGCGCATCAAGCAGGGCAAGGCCAAAAAGATCGGTTCTTAGCATGTACATTACTTACGGAATAGAAGAATAACAAGGAAACAAAGCTTGTCCAAGCACTACAGAGAGTGGCGTCGCATCAGTCACTTCTGACTGTTGTCGATCTGTGTTATAGCCACTGGTTGTTCTCTCCTTCTCCGTACTCATTACTCCTTCTCTTCTCGTTCTCTTCTCCTTCTCTTCTCGTTCTCTTCTCGTTCTCCTTCTCGTTCTCTTCTCCTTCTCCTTCTCTTCTCCTTTACTCCTTTTGTTCTTCTCATCACTCCTTTTCCCCTTTAACCCTCTATAAAGCCTCGTCCATGACGTCCACTTTGGGAGCGACATTTCTCACGTCTCGTCCGTTTCTCATCAACCCCAAGGTCCGCTCCAACTGCGGCCGCCAGAACAGCAGCGCGTCTTCCGTCAGGACGTCCTCCTCGAGAAGCGCGCTCAATACTTCCGCCTTGGTCTTCCAGAGCTGGTTGTCGATCAAGTCCACCGCGTCCTCGACAAGAAAGCTGTTGACGATGTTGGGGAGCCTGGTGAACAAGTAGATCTTGCAGTGGGAGTGGCGGGAGAACTCGAGCAAGACGGCGTACAACATGTCGAGCGGGAGCTTGGCCAACACCGCGTTGGTGAGGTACTGCTCCTGGAGCTGCTGGAAGATGTGCGGCGAGCCGACCACGTTGAGGAAGATGGGGAAGTACTTTTTGTTGTTGAGGAGCGCGAGGTGCGCCAACACCTCGGGGTAGAGCTGCGGGCTGGCGGCGTCCAAGGCCGCCGGGCTGACCCGGGCGAGCAACTGGATCTCCAAGTCGCCGTACTCGAAGATGCGGGCGAGCAGGCGCGGCGCAAAGAGGCCGGCGTCCGCGAACCGCGCCGTGGCGTCGCTGCTGAACGGCGAGTACGACACGCGCAGGAAGAAGCCGACGAGCTCGGACTTGGCGAAGTCGTCGACGTCGTCGCTGCGGAACGTGGCGAGGAGCTCGGCGAGCGCGGCGCGGACGTACCGCGCAAAGTGCGGCGGGATGGCCACCGCCGGCCCGCGCGCCAACTCGGCCACGAGCTTGGTGTAGAACTGCACGGCCAACACGCCGAAGAACGGGTCGTCGTGCAGCGCCGCCTCGATCTCGGCGCACGAGACCGCGAAGAGCTCGCCGTGCAACACCTCCTGGTGCGGGTGCTGGGCCACGAGGTACGGCACCAACATCAACAAGTAGTCCCAGAGGCGGGCGGCCACGACGGTGCCGGCGTCGCCGCGGCGCGTGGCAACGTACAAGCGCGCGAAGCGCGGGTCCTGGAACAGGTCCTCCAAGACCAGCGACGGGGCCAGGAGCGCCTGCTGCTGGATCCAGAGCTCGATCTGGTTGACGAGCGCCACGTCCAAGGCGCCGTTGGTGAGGTAGAGCTGGACGAGCTGGAAGTGCACGCCGTTGTCGGCGACGAAGCGCACCACGTCCGGGTCGCGGTACTGCGCCACGAGCACCTCGAGGCAGAGCTTGGTGACCGCGGGGCGGGCGTCCGGGCTCTCGAGGATGGCGAGAATGTGCGCCGGCGGGAAGAAGGCGGCGGTCTGGGCGAAGCGGCAGCGCGAGAGGATCGTCTGGAGAAGCGCCAACACCGCGCCGTCGGCGTCGAGCACGTGCTGCTCGGCGGGCGGGAGACTGAGGAACTCGACGACGGGCGGCACGAAGCGCGCGAGGTAGGCGTCGGAGACGGCGGCGATCTGCGAGAGGTAATTGCGGATGGGCGCGGCCGCCACCGGGGTGCCGGCTAGCGCGCCGTGGAGCGAGTCCAAGATGGCGGACTCCGTGGCGGGGTCGGACATGCTGTAGGGTGGCAAAGATGCGGCGCGGCGCGGAGGAGGCGGCGCGAAAAGTGGAGCGGGCGGGTATCACGAGAGTCGTGCGCGGGCGCGGGCCGGTGTGCTGGCGGGGCCCGTCCGCGGTGCGGGCGTGTTTACGAGCGGTTTGGCCAGGGGCGACAATGCCGGTGCGAGCGCTGGGCGGAAGGGGTGGCGCTGGGCGGGTGGAGAGCGCATGGCGGCGGGTGGAGAGCGCGTGGCGGCGGGAGGTTTAAGAGAAAACGAGGCGGCATGGTGCCGCGGTGATGGCCTGCGGAGGAGCTTTAGGCGAGGGGCGCCAGCAGGGGGAGGCGGCCAAAAGAAGCACGGTGGGAGGAAGCAGGGGCACCGCGAGCCGGGTGGGAGGAGCAGCGGAGCGGCTGCGACAGCGGCGGGAGCGCAACAGCCGAACAATGTCGCACCTGGCCCCTACGGCATGGGCATTGTGGCAATGAGAGCCGGGCATTGTTGCGGCATTGACGGCGGCTCGAGACGATCGGGCAAACAACGGTGCGGAAAAAGCAGCGGAGGAACAGAGAAGAGAAGAAAGACGGCAGTGAGAAAACACGAGAGCGCAGAGAGAGCGCGGTGAGGAGAGCGCGGACGAGAGCGCGGTCGAGAGCGCGGTCGAGAAGAGCGCCGCTGGCGGCTCAGTTGTCGCCCGTGGCCCTACCGGCGGGTTGCACCGCAGTTGACTGTAGAGCTGTTGCACTGCTGTCAGTTACGCAGTCGCGAAAGCCTAAACGGAACGTTGACGCCGACGCTCGGGGTCTGGCGAGGCTGGCGGCCCAGGAGTGCTGCAGCCACGGCAGTAGACGCTCGAGGTGAAACACTCGGTTCAGCCGATGCAGCCCCAGAGGCCGTTGGCCGACGAGCTCGGTGAAACGCGCGCGGGCATCGTCTGTCGCGCGTGTCAGGTGTCTGTTTCGAGTGTCAAGACCCGTCAAGGCCAGACGTGGTGCACAGACGAAGAGTGCGTCCGTTTCCCCGGCGGTGGTGCCTGGCGGTGCCGGTGGGCGATCCGTGCCTGTCACAGCATCACCCGACTCTCTGGCCTACTGGTCTCTCTGTCCCCTCGTCTCTCGGGATCGGCTCCCTGGTCTCCCTCTTTCCCCTTCTCTGATCTCTCTGCCTCTGATCTCTCTTCCCCTGGCCACCCTCATCTCTCGCCCCTGATCTGCCCGATCTCTTTGCCTCTGCCCCGATCTCCCAGGCTGCCTCGTCAGCGTTTCAGCCCGGAATATGTCACGACGTTTAGCGACAGAATTCTAGACGAGCCGCCGGCCGGCCGTGGCCCCAGTATCCTCGGCTCCGGGCGCCGCCTGCATCCGGCCCGCCGGTGCTTCATCGCCACATTGTCTGGCGCCCGCTGCGACCACGCACGTCCGGCCCCTCCCCAGCGTGTTGGGCAGCCCTGAAACATGTAGCGCTGCTGTCGTCGCTAGCAACCGCGCCAGCCCACAATGCGAACGCCGCGACGGGCGCCTAAATTGGGGGCAGAACGGCTCCCAGCAGACGCCGCCAGCCGCCGCCGAAAAAAAAGCACGGCTAACCGCATACGCCCGCTATTTTCTGGCTGCCGCCCGCGCCCGGCGCCCGCGCCGCTACTCTGCACCGCCAAAACTCCCACGAAAACCCCCGGGCGTGTGCCCACCGCGCGCGCTCTCCCTAACGTCTCCCCGTGTAAAATTTCGCCCGCCCGCCGCTTTGTGTCGCCCCACCGCAACACCCTCCCGGATCCAATTATATAACAGTTGACGACGAAACGTCTCCCGTCGATAAGCTCTGCGAAAACAACACCTCGTTCTTTCTGCGGGCGTCCTACTTGACTCGATCCAATTCCGCCTTCTCTTTATATTGCCCGTCCCGCACCGCCGCCTGCCGCCTTTTCTGCCCCCGCCGCCATGTCTTCTGTTGGAACTGTCGATTCCATGATCACAGCCGCGTCCAACATCGAGACCAGACCGGACGCCGCCGGCGCCCCGGCGCCGGCCGCCAGCAGCGCTGCCCCCAGCGACGCCGCCGTGGCCGCGGCCGTGGCCGCCGCCGCCGAGCATGCCCCCAGCGCCCTGGACCCGCGCCCGGAGGACCCTGTCCCCCACACGCGTCCGGCCCCCTCGTCCGCCTTGACGCCGCCAGACACCCCGCCGGCGCCCGCCGCAGACCCCCAGGCCACCGAGGCAGAGTACATCGGCATCGCCAAGCAGCTCTTCAAGGAGCAGTTCGTGTCCATCAAGCCCGAGGAGTACACCCAGTTCCTCGCCGCGGGCGAGGACGAGAGCACCCACATCCGCACCCACTACATGAACCTCTTCCAGTGGGACGCCAACCTCTTGAAGTCCACCCGCATGTTGTGCTCCAAGTTGTACTTGAAGGGCGAGTCCCAGGAAATCGACCGCATCCTCTCCTCCTTCACCAAGTCCTACGTCAGGCAGCACCCGCACAATGTCTTCTGCACCAGAAACTTTGAAAAGATCTACATCATCATCTACAGCTTGATCTTGTTGAACACCGCCTTGCACAACTCCGAGTTGAGCAAGAAGTCCAAGATCTCCCAGCCCGACTACATCAAAAACACCTTCACCACCTTCATCCACCAGAACCCCAAGAGCTCCAAAAAGTTGTCCATAAAGCAGAGAATCTCCATCGAGCGCGAGTTGAGCAACTTTTACGACGACCTCGTCAAAAACGAGCTCCACTTGAAACAGGCCGACGACTCCGCAGAAGCGCCCCTCGCCGCCAGCACCTCCTCGGCCGCCAACGCCTCGCGCCGCCACTCCCGCCACTCCACCTCCGCCAAGGCCAGCAACCGCAAGTCCGCCGTGCACGAGCCGGCCGAAAAGTTGGACCACTCCTTCGAGTCGTCCGAAAAAGACGACTCGAACGCCGTCCACTCCACCACCAACAACCTTGCAGCCGCAACCCCGGACTCGTCCACCGACAGTGCCAACGTCACCTCCAAATCAGAGTTCCCCAACTTGACGAGACAACTTTCCAACAACTCGCTCTGGTCGACCGAAAGCGGCAGCAACAGAAGAACCTCCTTGGTTATGAAACGCATGTCGTCCGCCACCTCGACGGTGTCCCAATACACTGTGGTCAATGGAACTAATTCCATCAACAACCAAAGATCCAACAGAGTAGGGTTCACCAGAGCTTTGGCTTCGGACCAGAACCAAAAGTTCTACAAGAACAACAACAACTCGCGTGCCTCGACCATCGCAGCAGCCCCTACGATGATCAAGAGCCGCCAATCTTTGGAGTACTTGCGCGGAGCTTCCGGAAGAGAGCCTTCGATTTCTGGCTCGTCGCAGATCAACGGGAACTTGAACAAGAGAGCTTCCAGGTCTTCGATCTTCTCCAAGGAATCCGCCGGGTCCCTCAATGGTGACGACGCTATGTCTATTTTGTCTTTAGACACCGTCAATCTCAGGGACTTGGACTTGGGTGACGATCACAATGATCATCTTGGTGGCCCTCAGCCTCGTCAATTGTTGGAAGAGTTCAATGTAGATGATTACCAGGATCACTACGATTTGACCTTGGAATTACAAGGGTCTCCATACTTGAAGGAAGGTTTGTTGAAGTTGAAGATTTTGAACAACGATCTGCAAGACACGAATTCCTCGTCTCCCGATGGTGCTACCGCCAGTTCTGCTTCGTCAATTTCTGGCTCGTCAACCCAATCAACCACCAGCAGATTCTTGTCATTCTTCAGTCGTTCAAATCCTACTCAGAATCCTAATGGCGCCGGAAGGAACCCCAACACCAATTCTGTGGGTACGAACACTGGTCTTCTCAACAACAAGTTTATTGAAAACTTTGTGGTTGTATCGAAAGGTGAGTTATCCTTGTACTCATTCGACCAAAAGATTATCAAAAAACATCAACAGAAGATCCGCAAGTTCAAGCAGAAGCAATTGGTTGTTATCACCGAATTGGATGAAGAAGACGACGACGACGACCAGGAGAATGTGGGTGATGGTAACTGGTTGAAGAACGCGGCCAAAATCGGTAACTACAACCTTTGTGCCACTTACGCCCAATTGGAAAAGCCAGTCAGATCGTCTTCAAGCTCTACAGCAAAGAAGATAATCTTGTGGTCCTTGACTTTCCCCAAGGTGTCTAAGAAACAACCAAAGAAGTTCATCTTTGAAGCGGGAACAAAGGAAATTGCGTTAGAATTCATCAACACGTGTAATTTCTGGGCTTCCAAGATCACTGCAATCCCTACACTTGAAGAAAGTGTTTCCTCGATTGAGTACGGCTGGACTAACTTGGAGGGTATCATCCAGAACAAGGATCAGTTCAAGAAGGCCAAGCATATCATGAAGTGGGAACCATTGTCCAAGGGAGTTTACTTGAGTAATTACATTGTTGCCAATGACGAGAGAGATGGTGCTGCGAATCACGAAGGTATGATGAAGCAATTTGTCAAGACATTGGATTACTACAGCCACTTGAAGAAGTTGTACAATGATTTCACCAAGATGAAGTTGAAGTTCCTGAAGAACTTGCCTATGAAGCAATACAGCTCGTCCAACTACACCAAGATCACAAGCAACTACAACAACAAAGTGTTGGAGTACAAGTCTGAACTCACCAAGTACAAGAACTACTTGATTATTCTTGGATTTGGGTTGCAATTGAGATTTGACTTGGAAGCGCAGGACAAGGAGGAGCAACAAGAAGAGCAATACGAAGACGAAAACGTACCCGAGGGTGAGAAAACGCCGACCAGCGATGATGCCAAGGCATTGGTCAAAGAGGACCAAGACGACGAGTTGACCCACTTGGTCAAGATTGAAATCAGAAAGCTTTTCCACAATATGAAGGACATTGGGATGGTTATACCCACATTCCAGCACTCCAAATCGATCCATGAGATGAGCAAGCTCACGGGCCAAAACGAGGAGGCCGAGGAAGACGTGCAGGAGGCGGACACCACGCAGGGTGGGGACAACGAACACCCCAACCCATTGGTGAAGTCTCCCAAGACGTTCAAGTTGGCCAACTACAACGAGACCACCAGCCCAGTCAAGCAGTTGTTGCAGTCGACCGGATCGGGGTCCGAGGACGGTGGAGACGTGCAGGGCAGCTTCAGCACCAACACCATCCGCGAGGAAGAAGAGCCGGAGGAAGCCGCAGTACAACTTGAGAAGGAATCCAAAGAAGCGATCGCAGTGTAATCAGACCCGCCCCTTCTCCTCCGATTCAGTTCTCAGTTAATCCAATTTCTGTATTTCTTCCCAACTACTTTCTATCGGCGATCGGCCACCGTTCGAGATACGAACCGCGAGCTTCTTTAATTGTTTTACTAGTTAATTTATTTGGTTAAGACGTTGAGTGTTGACGAATCTTCATTGTATGGATATGGACAAAAATACACGTGACCGTATGAGTAAAAGTGGCCAGTGGAGGGGCGCGTACAAGTGGCCTGTGTGTCGCGTTTGCCGCCGCTGGTGTCGCATTGTTAGTCAGCAGCGCGCTTGTTGGCTGCGTTTCGCAACCCACGGGGTCGAGTGCAGCCGGCCACCGTCACCCAGTCTGTGCACCACGACACCACGCCACAGACCATGATAAACGTATTCAGGCCCTCCGGGCGCGAGCCCCCAATGTGCAGCACGGCGTACGACGGAAAAAGGGGCCCCACGCCGCCCCTCGCGTTCTCCGACACCATCGAGAGCTTGAACCGCGACGTGTACCTGAAGCCGTTGCATCTGCACAACGACTACTGGCGAGCGCAGCCGTTGTTCGACGCGTTGGGCGCCGGGTGCCGGAGCGTCGAGAGCGACGTGTGGTACTTTGCCGACGGGTTGGAGATCGAGCGGACGGCGACCGCGTCCACCGCGGGCGGCGGGCGCCTGGCGGCGGCGGCGCGCCGCGACTACTTCCGCAGCGACGAGGTGTTTGTGGGCCACAGCGCGGTGTACTTGGAGCCGATCAAGACGTTGGACAACCTCTACTTGAATCCGTTGTTCGACTTCTTGGAGGCGGCCAACCCGCGGTACTCGTTGATGCGGTCGTCGCGCGACGTGCTGGACGAGTTGGGCGCCGAGGCCACCGCGAAGCACGGCGTCTTCTTCAACGAGGTCGAGACCACCTTGTACTTGTGGTTGGACTTCAAGACGAGCCCGGACGCGACGTACCGCGCCATTCGGCCGATGTTGCAGCGCTTCATCGACCGCGGCTTCCTTTCGTACTACGACGTCGACAAGGACACGTTTGTCGAGGGCCCCGTGACGGTCACCATCACCGGCAACTTGCCGGTCGACTTGGTCAAGCTGGAAAAGATGCGCTACTTGTTCCTCGACGGCCACCTCCAGGAGTTCACCGGCGCGGCGGGCAAGGACCAGTTGCGCGAGATCAGCAAGCTCTCGCGGGCCGCCAGCGCCTCGCTCGAGGACTTGATAGGCAAGGACGCGGCCCAGCAGGCGGCGCTCCGCGCCTTCACCGCCCAGGACGCCGAGAAGCTCGCCTCGTACATCGACACCGCCCACAGCTGCGGCGTCAAGACACGGATCTGGGGCGACGTCTCGTGGCCCGTCAACGTGTTGAACTCCCACTTGGAGACCCTTTTCCTCGCCGGGTCCGACTTTCTCAACGTGGACGACGTCAAGGCTGCGGCCGGGTTGTTTTCGTAAGTCAAAATGGGAGTCTAGTGAGAAGTAAAGTAGCCAGTGTGTGGGGTGTTTGCCTGGCCGTCCCATCGTACATACAAAAATGCATTTACAGCGAGAGCAAGGAGAGCGAGGGAGACCGTAGGGAGAGCGTAGAGAGCGTAGAGAGACCGTAGGGAGACCGTAGGGAGACCGTAGGGAGAGCGTAGAGAGCGTAGAGAGAGCGAAGGGAGAGCGTAGGGAGAGCGTAGGGAGAGCGTAGAGCGTACTGAGAGCGAGGGAGAGCGTACTGAGAGCGTACTGAGAGCGAGAGAGCGTACTGAAAGCGTTACGAGAATTCCAGCCGGAGTGCATCCTTGCTTCCGGAATGTCAGCGAGCGTCTCCCTAAAGTTCTGCTTCTCTCGCGGGATCCCGAGCAGGTCGGGGAAAATCTCCCTAGGCTGCGAATCTCACTGCCAGCAGCCTCCGTAGCGCGCGCACTTCCTGGTGGCAATCAATGTGAGCCGCGCACGCCCAGCGCCACCAACTTGAACCTCAAACACACCAGACCGGGCAAAGCTACCACACAACCCTCACACCATGTCCGATCCGAGCTCAATTAATGGTGGTTCCGCCGTAGCCATGGTGGGCAAAGAATGCATAGCGATCGCATGTGACTTGCGGTTGGGAAACCAGTCGTTGGGTCTCTCCAACAACTTTGAAAAGGTGTTTCAGTTTGGCGACAAGACGTTCATGGGGTTGACTGGTTTGGCTTCCGACGTCACGACCTTGTCGGAGGTGTTCCGCTTCAAGAACAACTTGTACAAGTTGCGCGAGGAGCGGGAGATCGAGCCCAAGACGTTGGCCAATTTGGTCAGCTCGACGTTGTACGAGAAGCGCTTCGGGCCGTACTTTATCGGGCCCATTGTGGCTGGCTTGGACTCCAAGTCGAACGAGCCGTTCATCTGCGGCTTCGACTTGATAGGATGCATCGACTTCGCCAAGGACTTCATAGTCAGCGGCACCGCCGCCGACCAGTTGTACGGCATGTGTGAGTCGCTCTACGAGCCCAACTTGGAGCCCGAGGACTTGTTCGAGACCATCTCGCAGGCGCTCTTGAGTGCCGTGGACAGAGACTGTTTGTCGGGATGGGGTGCTGTTGTGTATGTCGTGTCCAAGGACAAGGTGGTCAAGAAAGTCTTGAGAACGAGACAGGACTGATGAGATAATGGTAGATAAAAGATTACAGCGTTGGTTTATGTATATCGAATGAACTGAATGCTATTTACAAATGGGGTACCGCCAGACAGGGTGCATGGTGGGATGTAGATGCTGGCGTGCTGTAGACGACGCAGCGAGGGAAGCGACTCGTCGTTGGGCGCTTCCTAGGCGCTTCTCCTAGGCGCTTCTCATTGCTACTTCTCCTGGGTGCTTCTCCTTGGCGCTTCTCCTGGGTGCTTCTTGGGTGCTTCTCCTGGGTGCTTCTCTTTTCTTCTTCTTTCTTCTCTTCCTCTCTTCTCCTTCTTCTTCTCTTCCTTTCTTCTCCTTCTCTCATTCTTCTACTCCTCCACTCCTCTTCTCCTCACTTCACTGCTTCACACCTTGTCGTTCTTGTCCAACACCTTGCGGAGGTAGCTGTTTTTGCCGTACATCTCCTCCTCGTTCTGCTTGCGCTTCAAGTCGAACATCTTCTGCTTCTCTCTGCTCATGCGGATGCGCTCGTTGGCGTCGTTGACGCGGGTGTAGTGGATGCACTTGGAGAGCTCGTCCTTCTCAAAGTTGCAGGCGCCCAACGCCTTGCGGATGAACTCCTGCTTGTGGCACTCCTCGAGGGCGTCCATGAGCTTTTCGCAGGTGTCGAATCTGTTGCGGTCGAGTTGTGGGTGCATTTGGGGGAACAGGCGGTGGGTAGCGGTGGGGAGACGGTGGATGGGGCGATGATGGCGGCCCTAAAGGCGGCGGTGGGTAGTTGGTGCGCGCACGACCCGCGTCCGCGCAGTGTCATTTGGGGCTCCTCCACCAACACACCCCACAGACACGCTCCAGCACCATGGCAAAGAACAGCGCAGACGACGTTCTAGACTTCATCAACTCGTTACCGGACTCGAAGCCGCACACGCCGAACCCGGCCGCCGGGGGCGCGCCGGAGGGCAAAAACGAGGACTTCCTCGACTTCTTGGACGAGTTGGCGCAGCACGACAAGACGGCGCAGGCGACGACGCCCAAAGCGGGCCAGAAGCTCGGGCCCAAGGCGACCCAGAAGCTCGAGCCCAAGAAGCAGGAGCCGCGGGAGGCGCGGCTGCGGGACGAGGCCGGCGGCGAGCCGGTGGCCGCCGCGGCTCCCGCACCCGGCGACGCGGGCAGCGCTAGCGACGAGCTCGAGATCGACCCGCTCGGCAGCATCAGCAACTGGTGGAGCACCGAGGGCTCCACGCGCGTGTCGTCGTTGTGGGGCAGCATTGCGTCGAACGCGCAGACGTTGGGCGAGCAGACGTACCAGTTGGCGTCGACCACGACCAACCAGATCAACCAGCTGCGCCAAAAGTACATGGAGGAGGGCGCGCTGGTGGACCCGGAGCAGCACATCCACAACATCACCGGCAAGCTCAACTCGATTTTGTTGACCATGTCCAACCAGATCAAGCAGGGGCTCATCAGCCAGGACGACGAGTTGTTGAACGTGTTGGTGATCTACGACATGTACAACATGGCGTACTTGGACCAGTTGGCGTACGACAACTTCTCGCGCGTGATGACGCAGGTCGAGGGCGGCATCCGCGTCTCCGTCAGCAACTTCAACCACAACGACCAGGCGGGGTACGGCGAGACCAAGGTCAACTTGAACATGTTCCACGGCAAGGTCATTGACGGGGAGAAGTTGTGTTTCGCCAACTTGGAGAGCACGATCAAGGACTACGAGAAGATGACCCGCAAGGGGGGCAAGGACGAGGAGCCGGGCGAAGAGGGCGAGAAGCCCCAGGAGTCTGGCGAGAAGGCGGACGCGGCTGAGGCGGCCGACGCCGCGGAGGACAGCGCCCGCTTGCACGAGATCAACAAGTCGAACATTTTCATCTCGGTCCAGCCAATCACCAGCCGGTTGGAGGCGGCCGCGGAGGCGCCGGAGGACGACGACCGCCCGGTGTTGATTGACGCCGGCAACCAGAACTCGTTCGCGTTCACGATCATCCTCAAGGACATCACCAACAACATCACCATCATCACCAAGACGCAGGCGTTTCCGCTCAAGTGGGCGCGCTGGATCAGCGGCGACGGGCTGAGGGTCGCCAGCAGCGGCGGCGACGACGGCGACGGCGACAACGACGACGAGCAGGTCGACGCCAGCGAGTGGGTCAAGGACTGGATCCGGTCCGGGTTGGACTTGAGTTTCGGCGTCGTGGCCCAGGAGTACGTCATCAAGCGCATGGGCATCTAGCCAGGCGTGCAGCTCGGGTCCAGATCGAAGGATCGGGGGCCCGGGCAAAGTTGCTGCTTTTACGGCGGCGGGCTGGAATACGGCCACCGGGCCCTTTGCTGTGCGCAGGGGGCTTGGTCGGGGGCTTCCGGTGGAAATTCCAGGGAGATCTGCCCGCCTGTCCCGTAAGCTGGTGGCCACGTCGGCCGCGTCTCTTTAGCAATGTACGGTTTAGCAGGGCGAGCCGCGTAGTCTGCGGTCGTGGGCGCCGGCACCTGAAATGGGGCTCCGGTGGTTTCGGGGAGTGGTTGCTGCGAGGCGGCTGGGCCTGAGCCCCGTTGCACTGCGACTGCGAATGAGATGGATGACGATCTGAGGGTCCAGATTTGCGTCTGTGGCCGATGCCAGGCCGCTCGTAATTGGAGCCGATAGGCGCCGCGCTAGGGCCCAAGGGCCCGAAGACTACGGGAGGCGCAATTGCGTAGTATATTTACCCATCTTACATACCCAGTATTAATCTATAAACGGATGCGGCAAATTGAAATCGGAAAGGCGTCTGGCGGGCCGGCGGGCCTGGCGGTCTGGCGGTCTGGCGGTCTGGCAGGCGGACTCAGAACGAGTCGGCAGACTCAGAACAAGTCCAAACTCAGAACAAGTCGGCAAACTCGGCCACATGGGGGTGGACCAAGTGGGCCTGGTTGAAGAAGGAGGCCGACGCCATGGAGGCGGCGGTGGAGGCCGACGCGGCAGAGTTGCTGCTGAGCGCGATGGGGATCGCCAGCGCGCGGGCCGCGGGCGAGGCGGCGGCGGCGGCGGCGGCGACGTCCTCCGCCTTCGTGTTGTAGAGCGGCTTGCTGCCCGCGTTCTGGATCCCGCAGGACAAGTAGTGCGCCATGATGCGGTCCAAGGTTGCCTCATCGTTGGCAATCAACTTGTTGTTGTAGTCAATGATGATGGGGAAGTCCGACCGGCGGTTGGCAACCTTGTGGAAGTCGTTGGGCGACAACGTGTCGTGGCGGCCCACCGACTTGCAGTTGACAAGCCGGCCCAAGATGTGCTTGTTGTCCGGGTGGATGTCCACGCACTCGTTGACGATGAACTCGTAGTCCTTGAACGTCAACGGCTGGTTGGGCCTGGTGTCGACGACAAACTTGGAGGGGTCGCTGCGTGCGTGCGCGGCGGCCTCGGTGTGCTTGTTGCTGGTGCTGGGCAACGCGGCGTAGTTGGCGAGACGCGCCAAGAGCTGCTTGGACAACGGCGAGCCTGTGTTGTGGTAGATGGTGATGCAGGCGCCGGCGAGCGGCGTGGTCACCGGCAGCGACTGCGACACCGCGGCCGCCGTCGACGACCGTTGGAGGGAGCGTAAGAAGTGTCTGAACATGGTGGTGTGGCTGGGTGGTGACTAGCGGTGGTGACTAGCGGTGGTGTGGCTATCTGGCGGGGGTGAGTACCTGGTGGCGATTGTGCTTGTCGGGGGGGTGATAAAGAAATGTGGCAGGAAAATCGCAGACGGATCGGTACAGGTTTTATATTTGCATCCAAAGAGGGGAGCAAGGCGAGATAAGATCAACCTGTAAACGACGATGAGTAACCCACCGCCTGCGCAGGGAGGGGTGACAAATTGGGAGCAGCGTGTCGTATAGAAGGAGGGGAGAGGCGAATGCAGGTTGGGCGATTTTGGCAGCCATTATCTTGTTGGCTGGCGCCCGGTGTTGCAGGTTAGATCGGTGAGGAGACGGGTTCTGCAGGTTGGCTCCCAGCAAAGGAGGGGAGTCTCAGAATGGAAGGAAAATCGGAAGCCAAACGTCCAAGGCGAAAAAATACGCAGTGGAAGTGAGCAGAGAAAAAAAAAAAAAAAAAAAAAAGGCGGCGGGAAAATAATCAAGAGGTGGTTCGCTGGCCAGATTTGCAGATTAACCCACGCGTTGAGTATTTCTCCTCTTTTTGACAGTGCGAATTTATCCGAGTGCCAACATTTCGGGCGTGGCTGTGGCCGCAAACACCGTACACAGGACACCCTGCGACACAACGAGCCTCCTCCTGAGGGGTTCCCTGGCGCAAGCTTCCATTGTAGGGGAGAATATTAATAGACTGCCCAATTGGTCCGGCCAAACAGACACCCAGGCCGCTTTTGTAATCGCGCGCCGCCGGGTTTTTCCAGCACTTGCGCCGGCAAATCTTTGCGATGAGACCGGCTGCTCGTCTGCGGGTGGGGAGAGCGTCCGCTACGACGGCGCCGGATCCCCTCACTGGCGGAGCAGACGGGCAGCGCTGCTTGGCTCTTCTTGCTCTTCTTGCACGTCTTGCTCTGCCTGCCCCGCCTGCGCCGCCTGCTCCGCCCACGCCCCCGCGGTATGCCCTTGGGGGTAGCGCCGAGGACCGCCTTGCTGGAGGCGGCGCCCGGCTCCTCTCTGAGCTTTGTCAGCGGTGGTGGCTGCTGGCAGCCTGCGCGCGCCCCGTCTGGCCTACGGAACAGATACGAGTGGTGTGCATACAGCGCTCCGCCGTGGTGGCTATACGTCTAGCTAGCTACAGCACGTCGGGGCGGCGGTGGTCGAGCAACGGCATGTTGCGCCGGATGCGCTCCAACGGCTCCAACGCGAGCTCCACGACGCCGAGCTCGTGGTAGTCGCCGTCGCCGTCGGCGCCGCCGGCCAAGTCGTCGTCGTACTTGGGCAAGCGCAACAACACCTCGCCCCACGGCGACACCACGATCGACTGGCCGTAGCTCACCCGCCTGACGGTCGCACTGGGTGTCGCAGTGTCTGTGTTTGTCGCACTTGGGTCTGTCGCGTTTGTCTTGTTTGTCGCGCCTGGGTCTGTCGCGTTTGTCGTGTGTGTCGCACTTGGGTCTGTCGCGTTTGTCGCGCTGGGTGTCGGGTCTGCCGCACTCGTGTCGTGCTCGCCACACTGCGCCGCCATCACCACATAGCACTGCGCATCCACCGCGCGCGCGCGCGCAAGAAGCTCCCAGTGGGCCGCGCCCGTCAGCGTGGTGAACGCCGACGGGAAGACGAGAACGTTGGCGCCGAGCTCGCGGAGCCGCACCGCCATCTCGGGAAACCGCACGTCGTAGCAGATGGCCAAGCCCACGTTGAACGCGGAGCCCGCGACGTTGACGGGCGCCACGATGCGCGTGCCCGGCTCCACCGAGTTCGACTCGCGGAGCACCGGCCCGTCCTTGACGTCCACGTCGAAAAGATGGATCTTCTGGTACGTCTCGAGAATCTCGCCGGCCGGGCTCAACCACACGAGGTTGTTGCGCACGCGCGGGCCGTCGCTGGGCTCGTGGATGCCCACCGCCACGTAGAGCGACGGGCTCGACTGCCGCAACTCCTGCTGCACCGCCCGCAAAAACGACCCGTGGGTGTGCTGGGCGAGCTGCAACGAGTGCTCGGCGTTGCGGGAAAGATAGTCGGTGGCCTCGGGGAGGAACAACACCTCCACCTGCTGGGCAATCGACTTCTGGATGAGCTTTCTTACGGTGGCCGCGTTCCGCGCCAAGCTCGACGACGAGCACAACTGGCCGACTCCGATCCTGAGCATTGTGGTGCGGGAATAAACGCCTGGCCCTGGCGGCAGGGGTGACGATTTCCTTGAGCGCTCTGGCGCAGCCCGCCGCGGGACACTACCCACGCTACCCAGCCGGAACACTACCCGGATCTTATCGCCGCGCCGCCCTACTTTTTGCAACTCACGCGACAATCAGTAGGGTGGAAACGTGCGCCCGGTCGGCCGGACTGGCCAGTGTGGCGAGTGTGGCCAGAGTGGCGGCCAGAGCGGCGGCCAGAGTGTGTAGCGGCCAGAGTGCGTGGCTGTCTGTGGCCGCGCTTCGGCCGGCGGTCCCTGGGCTTGCTTTGCGGGCCGGATGTTTTCCGCCGGTCCTGCCAAGTTGTAGCAATTTTCACATTCATCTTCGGCTAAGCCTCGTGCCGTTAGTGAACCACAATTCCGCACGGCCTCCGTTCGGAGTTCTACGTCTTCGGCGAGCAAATGAGAGCAGAGGACGGTGGTGGAGGGAGCAGGGAATAGCCGTGGAGTGAGCAGGGGAATAGCCGTGGAGGGAGCACGGAGTGCCCAGCGGAGCACCCAGCGGAGTACGCAACAGACGCAACAGACGAACAGACGCAATAGACGCAAGACGCAGTAGAAATGTAACAAGTACGTAGCTGACTACTCAGCTGAGCACTCAGCGGACGTAAACACGCAGCACCTGCTGTGCTGCGCTTCCTACAATTTGTGATATCACTGTCATTTATCATAAACGTTATAAATATAGTATGTACATTAAGCCTTCTTCACTGGACCAGCAGTGTGGATCTCTTCCGAGGAAAAGATGGTGGGCTCAAAGGTCTCAAAGTTGTACTCCTCGTGGGACGAGGAGGCAGCGGCGTTGGCGCCCGGGCTGGACAAGACGTCGTCGTTGGAAACCAAGTTGCCGTTCAAGTTGTTAAAGTTGACACATCTCTGCTTGGACGAAAAGTGTCTGGCGATGCCCTGCTGGTTGATCTGCTTGATGGGTATCCAGCAGCGGGAGGCGGTCTTGTAGGCGGATATGTTGAAGAATTTCTGGACCATGGTGGAGCGAGGTGTAAAGTGGGCGAAGGGTAAAGTGGAGGGGGGCGAGGAAGTGTCTGGATGAGATGAAATTTCTCCAGCAGAGTCTGGGGTATTTATATTGTCAATCCTTTGATCCGGGGCACGTCGCTTGAGTCATCGCGATTTCGGAGAAGCGGGAGGTGAATCATCCTCGGCTGGGCCGCTCCGTTTTTCGGTCACCTGTTTGACACCACCCCTTTCGGAAATTAACCACCACCTGGCCGGCCCACGACGCCGGCACGCTTGCCGGCCCAGACTGCGGGCCCCCGACTGCCCACGGTCCACGCCCACGCCCCACGGCGGTCGCTTTCGGCGTCCCCCACCGCCAAACGGCTACCGCAGCACACGACCGGCTGGGGCGCCGCCAGGCACGAGCGATCTGGGGGAGGCGCTGGAACCGGTGGCGGTGTCTCGCCGGTGGCGCTTGACGGCTGCGCTCGAACGCTGGGTCGTGCTGGGCCGCTCGCCCTGCTGGGCCGCTCGCCTGGGTGCGGCGCTCCGCAGTGCCGGCGAGTCACGACCCCGTTGGCCCGACGGGGGGCTTTTTCACGTGCGCAAAATCCGGGGGAATCCCCAGAGCGCCGGTGCCCGCACGCCCGCCCAGTGTCATAAGCAAACACCCCAAGCAACGTCGTCGGCCACCGCAGACTAGCTACGTAAACATGGGCACCGGATGGGAACTCACCTCCGTGCTTAGGGAGCAGATCTACAAGTACGCCTCGTACAAACAGACGTCCATCTCGCTCCGGCAGATGGTGCAGTTCGGGCCCAACCCCAGCCCCGGGTCCATCTTCCTCGCGTCGCAGTTCATCGTGGAGGAGCTTCCGATCCGGCTAGCGATCAAGGTCAAGGACTTGGAAAACGCGCCGCTCGGCCTCGCGGACATGCCGTCGACGCAGAAGGTCAAAAACTGGTACGCGCAGTCCTTCGAGGACTTGACCCGCTTGCCCAAGCCCGTCATCTCCGACGACCTCCGCAAGTTGCTCTACTCGAGCGAGCACAAGACGGTGGGCGACGCCTTCCGCGACGAGAACGTCCACACCGAGAACTTGGCCACCGCCGAGTCGTCCAACCCCGCCATCAACAACATCTTCTCCGACGGGCCGAACCGCGACTTGACGTCCAACTTGAGCGACGCCGGCGAGCACAGCGACCCCGGCGAGCACAGCGACCGCGCCAGCGTGCTGGGCAGCGACGCCAGCTCCGTCTTCTCCGACGACGGCATCGTGGTGCGCCACCACCAGCAGCACCACGGCGCGCCGCAGAACACCACGTCGCGCTCGGCGAGCCCGACGTTCGGCAAGACGTACTTCTACCCGTGCCCCACCAACATCGTGTGGCCCAAGGAGGTGTACGACTACAACAAGGCGGTGTGCGACGCGCTCACGACGATCAAGAAGCGCCACGATGCCACGGTGGCCACGATGGCGCAGGGCGTCCAGGAGTGGAAGAACGAGCACAAGACGGTCACCGTCAACCTGCGCATCCAGACCTTCTTGGACCGCTTCTACATGTCGCGCATCGGCATCCGCATGCTCATCGGGCAGCAGACCGCGCTCAACATGGCGCAGGCGTCGCCGACCAAGCAGCGCATCTCGTCGTTCCTCAACGGCGCCGCCACCGGCGGCGGCGCCCAGAAGAAGAGCAACTACGTCGGCGTGGTGTGCACCGAGTGCAACGTGGGCGAGATCGCCCAGGACGCCATCGAGACCGCCAAGTACATCTGCGAGGAGTACTACGGCCTCTTTGAGGCCCCCGAGATCCAGCTCATCGCGCCGCACAACGAGATCAGCTTCATGTACGTGCCGGGCCACTTGATCCACATGCTCTTTGAGACGTTGAAGAACTCGTTGCGCGCCACCATCGAGTTCCACACCCCGCGCCTCAAGGCCCAGATGATGCACGACGACCCCACCTTGAAGGAGGAGTCCATCGACCTCAACGACCTCAAGTTCCCGCCCATCAAGGTGATCATCTCCGAGGGCTCCGAGGACATCGCCATCAAGATCAGCGACGAGGGCGGCGGCATTCCGCGCAGCGAGGTGCCGTTGATCTGGACCTACCTCTACACCACTGTCAGCGAGACCCCGGTCTTGGAGCAGGAGTACAACCAGACCTCCTTCAAGGCCCCGATGGCCGGCTTCGGCTACGGCTTGCCCATCTCCCGGCTCTACCTGCAGTACTTTGGAGGCGACTTGAAGTTGATCTCCATGGAGGGCTACGGCACCGACGTGTACTTGCACTTGAACCGCTTGAGCAGTTCGTCCGAGCCGTTGCCATGAGCAGAGAGAAAGAGAAAGAAACGGAAAGAAAAGTAGAAGAATTGGAAAAGAAGAAGAAATGAAAAGAAGAAGATTTGGAAAAGAAGAAGAAATGGAAAAGAAGAGAGGATGGAAAGACGAAGCAAAGAGGAGAGGACGAAAGACACGAAAAAAAAAACAGACAATTTGCGGCAGAAGTCCTCGCCCACCTTCTGCTGCCGGCAGGGGAGTCTAGAAGCACAGCGCAGACCCTTCTTCTGACTCGATAGCTATATAGAAAAGGAAGCAGCCACCAGCGACAGCCACCCGCGCTGCCGCCTGCCATTTCTGTCCAATCTCTTCACGTACATACTAAATGACACACCGGCCTTCCATTTGGGTGCAAATTGTCGTAGCGAAAAGCGGAGAAGTGCGCAGAGCGAAAAGTGAAAAGTTGACTGTGAAATCGCCCGACCGCCGAGTCGAAAGCACTGGCCATGGGGGGCGCCGCCGGCGGGCTTGGAGCGCCGCAGAGCTCAGCTCGGGCACCGGCAGCTAGCGCCGGCATCTGGGCCTGCTTCGATTGCGCCCCCTCGCCCGGCGAGCCGCCGGCGTTCACCGAAAACGGTGTCTATCGGTCACGTGCCTCTCACGTGACATTATCGTGCGTCACGGACAATTTCACCTACCGAGGAGCGAACCCCTCCATCAACACCAAGTCCGCCACCACTCTCTTCATCCACCACACGTGATCCTACAATGTCTGCACCGAGAACTAAACCGTGGGAAGTGGCCTCGGGCACGTCGAGCGCCGCCGCCACCGGCGACATGAGCGCAAATCCAGCGACCAGCACCACCGGCGCCGCTTCCAGCATGAACATGAACAGCGCCCTTCCCGAACGACCAGACTCGTTGAGCGCCGACTTCTCGTCGATGTCGAACTCGTCGCCGTACGGCGGCGCCGCGGGCGGCTACGGCACGGGCGGCGGCTACGGCGCGTCCACCGGGAGCTACGGCTCGCGCTACGGCAGCGGCATGGGCGGCTACGGGCTGTCGATGTACGGCAGCGGCATGGGAGGCTACGGGCTGTCGATGTACGGCAGCGGCATGGGTGGCATGGGCGGCTACGGGCTGTCGATGTACGGGGGCTACGGCTCGCTGATGTACGGCGGCGGCATGGGCGGCATGGGCGGCATGTACGGCCAGCCGGGGATGGGCGGCGGGCCCGGGGGCATGGGCGAGGGAACGCAGGCCACGTTCCAGCTCATCGAGTCGATCATCGGCGCGGTCGGCGGCTTTGCGCAGATGCTCGAGGCGACGTACATGGCGACGCACTCGTCGTTCTTCACGATGGTGTCGTTGGCCGAGCAGTTTGGCAACCTCAAGAACGCGTTGGGGTCGTTGCTCGGCATCTTTGCATTGATCAAGTTCGTCAAGAAGATGTTCCACAAGATCACCGGGCAGACGTACAACTACGGGCTCAACGTGCGGGAGTTTGCCAAGTTTGAAAAGAACCAGAAGAAGCTCGAGGAAAACATCAAGAGACAGCAGTCCAACAAGCCGTCGCGCATATCGCTCAAGCCGTTGCTTCTCTTCTTGGCCGCGTCCATCGGGTTCCCGTACCTTCTCAGCAAGGCCATCCAGAAGATCAACGAGCAGCAGCAGCGCAAGCAGCAGCAGCAGCTCCAGCGCCCGCTCGCGCCCGGCCAGGAGATGGCTGGCGGGCACCCCGGCGCCGCAAGCGGCGCCATCAACCCCGCGAGCTTGCAGTTCGCCAAGGCCATGTACGAGTTCAACCCGGAAAACCCCAACATGGAGATCGAGCTCAAGCCCAACGAGTTGGTCGCCATCTTGTCCAAGTTGGACCCCTTGGGCAACGAGAGCAAGTGGTGGAAGGTGCGGTCCCGCCTGGGCAAGGTCGGCTACGTGCCCTCCAACTACTTGACCGTCATCGAGCGCAAGGCGCCACAGGCAGAGCTTCCGCCGGCCGTGGCTCCCGAGGTCGACTTGAAGAGCACCATACCGCACGACTAGCCGTCGACTGACACCCCAAGACAGACACCACCACCCCCACACGCACACATACACACCACGCTACACTACGCCGCCATGAACGACTTAAGAAGCATAGACCGCTCCGGTCTCTATATAAAATATTTAAGAGTAATGATATCGAGAGAACGCCGTAGCGCCGCCGGGCTGGCCGTACGACCAGCGGACCCTCGAGCGGGGTCACGTGACCGCAGCAGCTGCGAGCTGCCAGGCACATGCTAAACACAACTACGCTTATCTTTCACCCTTCAGGTGCCACAGTGCTGGTCAGTGGCACGTCACTCTTACTCCTCCTCCTCGCTACTCTGCTCTTCTTGTCTCGTATGGTCTTTCATTCGGCATATAATCTATACAGCTAGACACCGTCGTCGGGACGGTTTTGTTTTATCTCGGTGTTGGCCCCCTTGTCTTGCAAGTCCTTGTAGCCGTGGTGGTTTTTGGACACCTTGATCTTCAGCTCGGCCTTGGTCGAGAGCTCCTCGGCCTTGTCGATGCCGTCGGCGGCAACCTCGCCGGCCTTCTTGTTGGCGGTGTCGGCCGCCTCGCTGACCTTGGAGGCGCCCCTGCTCAAGTCGTCCTTGTCGGGGGTGACCTTCTCGACGGTCTCAATGCCGTCGGCCAACACCTGGCCCGTCTTCTTGTTGACGGCGTCGGCGGCGTTCTTGACGGTGTCGGTGGTCGGGGTCACCTTTTCGGCGGTCTCTATGCCCTCGGCGGCAACCTCGCCAATCTTCTTGTTGGCCTTCCACAAGGCGTCCTTGGCGGAGTCTATCACGCCAAAGTTGGCGTTGGTGGACGAGATGTATCTGGCCTGGACGGTTCTTTTGGCGACGGTTTGGGTGAAGATGTTGCGAAGCATGGTGGTGTTGTTATTGTTGGTGGAATGGCTGAGGAGGCAGCAGCCCCATCCGTTTTATACTGCGCTCGGGGTCACTGGCTGCGGTAGCAATTATGGCCCTGCTGCAGCCATTGTAGCAACCCAACCTATTGCGCATGCACCATTACACAGGACCACCCGATGCGTGTGCGGAGCCACTTCCGGGGCGCGCCCGTGCCGCTGGAGAAGCTCGCCCCAGAGTCCACGTCACAGTCGGGTGCGACGTGATCTGGCCCGTGGGTTGCTGTCCAAAGCCACGCCTCGGGTTCTATAAGTAGTGGTGCGAGGTCTGGGGGTGGCGCCCGCGTATGGCGCTGCTACTGTCGCTGCTGCTGCCGCTGCTGCTGCCGCTGCCACTGCTACTGCCTCTGCCCGCCACCACTGCCCGCTACTGCCACTTCCCGCTACCGCCACTTCCCGCTACCGCCACTTCCCGCTACACTTTTTCCGCCCCACCCATTTCGATCGCCGCGTTCCAAGGAGTCGATTTCGCAGCCTTCATTGCTGTCACGACTCCCGAATATGCCTGTTTCGGTTCCTCGACCTTCTTCTCTCTTCCTGTTCTATCTATTGCTACGTCAATTGTCTCTTCGTACGTACGGGTGGGTCCGGCCGTTGTTGGGGCCGCGTCTTCGCTCGGGCCCCCCGGCCCGCTCTGCTCTCTCGCCCCTCACCGGCGTGACTTCGCGCTCGCGCTCACGCTCGCGGTCGCGCTCGCTGTCGCTGCCGCTGTCCAAGTCTCCGATCGTGGTGGTGTGCGGCGAGAAGTGCACCCGCGACCTCGTGCCCTCGTCCTCGCTGTCCCGCATGGCAAACCGCGTCCGCCCGCCGAACGGGTCGGGGAATAGCGACCGCCGCGGAAGTATGAGGTTGGGCTCCGGCACCAGCACGCGCGGGATCTCCAAGTTGTACGGCGTGGCCCAGCCCTGGTCCATGTACGAGTCGGTCAACGGCGTGATCGTGGGGTTGAACGGCGGGCGGTACGGGCGGAACACGTTGGTCGAGCCGTGCACCAAGCCGTCGACCACCGCGTCCGCGTCGTTGAACGCGTGGCGCGTGTTGCTGCGGATGTCGGCGACGCGGGCCTCGTGGGGGTCCTTGTCGTTCGACGTCTCCACCTCCTCGCGGCACAACGGACAGCTGACGTTGCTCTTCAACCACTCGATGATGCACAGCTTGCCAAACACGTGGTCGCAGTTGGGCATCTTGACCGGAAAGTGCCCGTCCTGCTGCTCCCTGGTGTGGCGGTCCAGCTTGGCCGTCTTGTAGCCCGGAAACGCCTGTTCCATGGTGACGTCCTCCAACGAGCTGAGGTTGGCCATGGGGAACCGCGAGTAGTGGAGCCCGGTCTCCTCGGTAGGAAGAAAGAGCGACGGGTCGTTGAACTGCCGCGAGTGCCGGACGGTCTGTGTGGAGCGGCACCGGGCGAGCGCCTGCTCGTCCTCCTCGACAAACCGGAGGTACTCGCTCTCCGAGCCAAACTTGTTCTTGGCGACGGGGCCGGTGCTGGCGGGGCGCGACGCCGGCGCCTCGTACGGGTCGTAGCAGATCGGACAGTCGGTGTCGTCCAACGCCGCCACGTCCACCGGCGTCAAGCTGTCGATGGCGTCGTCGGACGCCAGCCGGTGCTTGGTGCGAATGCCGCTGGCGGTCAACGCGCGGTCCAAGACGTCGCTGAGCCAGAGCGGGAGGTCCGACGCGTTGTCGGTGTCTACCACCGTGGCTCCTAGAAAAGTGGGTCGATTCATAGGAAGAGTGGTAGGCATGACTGCAAAGCGTACGTGTGTGCGAAATCCCGCGAGAAAGTAGCGAGAGCCGCTGGGCTGGCGAGAGTTTGGGCGGTGAGCAATGCCACTCAGGGCACTAATGGGCCCAGCCACCGCCGCCGCTACCGTCACGATACGCGGAGGGAGTCGCTGGCCTAGAGACTTGTGAAGGCTCCCGAACTGGTGAGCGTGCCGAGTCGGTATTCCCTCACCACGCTAGGGGAAATCTCGCTACGCTCTCACGAGACTCCCGCCACTCTCACTAATCGCGCTCCTTATCCCCTCCCACTATTTCCCACTATCGCTGCTCCCATCTCTGCACCCATCTCTGCTCTCATCTCTGCTCCCATCTCTGCTCCCATCATCTCCGCTCTCACTAATCTTCTCCAGCTAATCTTCTCTCACTACTCTTCTCTCACTAATCATCTCTCACTCACCGAACTTCCCGCTACACTCCACGCTAACTATTCATTCCCTCCCCTCGCTCTCACCTCTCATATTACTCTTTATTACTATTTTGCTACTTGGTGAGGACTCCCTCTACGTCCAACCATCTACCGTCGTTTTTACAAGTACTCTCTCCGTAAGTTCTCCACCATGCTTCTCTTGTCCGGTGGCAACGAGCCAATCTGCTCGACCGGCAACGACAAGACCTGGGCGATCAACTCGGCCTGGTCGTTGGGCATGTTCATCAACTTGGCCTGGGTGGCACCAGGCAAATGCGGCCACCTCGAGCCGCCGTAGTTGTTCGGCGGCGCCTGTTGGTGGTGGGTTTGGTGGTGGTTCTGCTGATGGCGCACCGGCGGCGTCTGCTGGTGTGCGGGGGTGGCTGCTGCAGCCATCGACTCGTTGATCACGTCGCCGTCTATGAACCCCATCAACAACAACGCCTGGGCCGCAGAAGCGGCCAAGTGCGGCGACAACTGGAACACCTCAAACGCCCGCGAGGCGTCGGGGCCCGAGAGCACCGTCTTGAGCGTCGATATGAGCTCCACGAGCTGCTGTGGTGGGATCTTGCTGAGCGTCTCGTTGATCTTGTCAGGGATCTCTAACGGCAACGGAGCGGCGGCAAACGCAGCGCCAGGAGCGGCTCCTTGGTTGAACCCCGCCGCAGCGTTGGGGAGCCTGGGAGCAGACCCAGGGAGGCCATTGTAGCCGGTGGGCGGCGTGTTGGGAAGCCCGTTGAACCCACCGCCGTGTCCTCCGCCGTTAAACCCGCTGGGGGCACTCGGGATTCCGTTGAACCCACCCGGTCCGCTGGGGAGCATCTGCGAGCCGCCGCCCATCCTTATTGGCGGGCCATTGTTGATCATCTCGGGAGGAAGCTGCACGTTGTGCGGGAGTTTCGACCTGTCCAAGTTCAACACCACCTTTGGCTCGTTTGGGTTGTTCGACTTGAGTCCCTCCTTGGAAGACTCGATCCGGAGCTTCTTCACCTGTCCGTTGTTGATCAATTTGACCTGGTTCAAGAGCATGAGTGCTCTCTGGGCTTCGCGAGAGTTGGAGTACTCCACGAAACAGAACCCCTTGTTCTTTCCCTTGAAATCGAACCCCAACCTCACCGCCACTACTTGGCCCGAGCCACACACCACCGACTTCACCGTGCCTTCGTCCCACTCGTATGGTATTTGTCCCAAATAAAGAATCGATGAACTCATTGAGAAAAAGTCTCGTTGTGCTTATATATTACAAGTTCCGAGGGGCTGTGCAGAGATTACCACTGAGTACGGCTATAACAAACTACTGCTTGCTGGAGGATTGTTTAGATTCCGGCGATCAGCTGCCGGGTTATTCAAATGATAAAACACTGGAAGCTCGTTCACGATAAATTTCAGATCTGTTGTGAAGCATTCGCACCGAATGTGGAAACGCCCTCTCGCTAGCAAATAGCGGGCTCACCGCGGGAAAAACGCTGGGGGCGCGCTAGCCAGCGGCTGGCACTCCCTACAAGAGGACACAAGCGCTCGCTGGGCAACGGCTTTTCTCCCTAATACACCGGGCCATTTTCTCATCGCTCTCTACAAACTTTATACCCGCTTCGCAAGATCTCTACACAGTTCCCATTGCAAGATTCAATACTGGTTTTACCGCTCTATACTTTATTATATCTAAGCTACTCTTTCTGCCCCACTCAACTTGACGGCTGCTCCGTACTTCTGAAGCTTGGTCAATAAGCCATCTCCTTGCTTGATCAATTGGTAGTACTGGCTGTTCTTGTTGTCCGGTCTGTTGGTCTCGATTATTCCATTCACCTTGTCGATGGTGCAGTTCAACTTCTTGTTAGGAATAAACTTGCACAAATCCTGGTCCAAGAACTCCTCGCTGATGTCAAAGTTTTGTGCCATGGACTTGACCGATAACGACTTGTAACTCTCCAACAATTGTCCGTATGCCTTGCATCTCATTTCTCTCAAAAAGTAGTTGGCGTGCTGGTGCAAGTACTTGTTAGGGAGAAGCAGCTTGTCGTACGACAGCAAAAGGTGCAGCATGAAGCAGTTGTATTGACAGGTGTACAATGAGTTGGTGAGGTTGAGCAATGGCTCCAATTCCTGAGACGTGGAGTTGATGCTCAATATCTCGGGGGAGTCAATGATCTTGACATTCAAGTCCAAACGGTCGAGTGATATCACTCCACACACGATAGCGTACTGTGCCACTTGCTGGTAGGTGCAGAGCTCGGTGGATGTAAAGGTGGCCAAAGAATCGATCAACAACTTGGCCGCTTCTCCGAACTTTCTGGTGGCCATCAAGTAGATGCCGTGATACGTCTTGTATCTATTTCTACGCTCCCAGTCTCCTCCCTTGTCGATGAGCGACTTTGTCTGGTCCAAGTACTTGGCCACCAGAGCGTAGTCATTGAAGAAAAACTCTATTCTGGCCAAGGTGAGGTACACGTCGATCTTCGACCCGGTGCTTTGGGGCAACTCCAATGCCTTCTTGTAGGTCTCCACCGAGTTCTTGCGGTCGATGATTTCGGCGTAGAATTCGGCCAACTTGAGGGTGCAGCTCAAGATGTCCAACTCGGTTTCTTCTTCTCCTTCGGCGATCTTGATGTTCTGCTTCAAGGCGGCGATCTCTGATTCGTTGCTCTTGGCCAATTCGGCGTAGATTGATTCGTCGAACGGGAAGCCGGACTCTTTGAGGTGGAGGTAGTAGGGCGCCAACTTCTTTTCCTTGATCGAGGCAAGGAGCTCCTCGGTGACCTGCGCCTTGAGGCTGGGGTCGTTCAAGAGAAACTCCTTCTCCGAGAGAGTGTAGTCGGGGACCTTTGGGACGTCAGAATCAAAATCCATGGTGGGGAGGGTTGCGGTTGTCGGATTCGAGGTTGGAGGGTGGGTGTGTTTGATCAGTGGCGACTAGTGAGACTTGACGCTTCGCGGCGCGGTGTCTGTTGCTGACCAAGCACGCGTCACTGCCAGAAGCAGATGCGCATTTTCGCGCCAGCACGACAGGTGGAGAAGTCTCGGCCCATTTTCGGCACGAGGGCCCAGCAGCCGGAGTCTCCAAGCAGAGAGGGGCGCCCCCCACAGACTGCGGGCACCGACGGAGCATGCCGCGGGCCGAGTCGCAGGCGCCGGCGCCGGCGGCACCGCTGCCCGTCCCGGCAGAGCTGCCAGGCAACCTGCCCGGCGGCCAGTGCCGTCGAAACGAGGTCCGAAAAAGTCTGGTGCTTCTGCGCGCAGTGTGCAGGGCGTTTGTAGCCACCCAGGCGAGCTGTGGGGTATAAACTGGGTGGAGAATCCGGCACTTTTGGCCCACCTCTTCATCACTGAGAACGCCCCCGATGTCCGTAAAAGACGAAATCCCCGCCATCTTCCTCGACAAAGTGTCGCCCCGCGCGTTGGAGACCATCCAGAAGTGCAAGGACTTTGTGGAGGAGTACTGCATTCCGGGCGACAAGCTCTACGAGCAGCAGTTGTCCGAGGACCCGGCCCAGAGATGGAAGGCGATCCCTCCCATTGCCGAGAAGCTCAAGGCCAAGGCCCGGGAGTTGGGCTTGTGGAACATGTTTTTGTCCAAGCACTACGCCGAGGGCGCCGGGTACACCAACCTCGAGTACGGGCTTATGGCGCAGTACTTGGGCCGCTCGTTCATTGCGCCCGAGGTCACCAACACCAACGCGCCGGACACCGGCAACATGGAGCTCTTCGCCAAGTACGGCAACGAGCACCAGAAGAAGACGTACCTCGGCCCGTTGTTGGACGGGCGGATCCGGCTGGCGTTCTTGATGACCGAGCGCGGGACGTCGTCGTCCAACGCCTTGAACATCCTGTGCCTGGCCACCAAGAACAAGCGCGGCAACTACGTGCTCAACGGGGTCAAGTGGTTTGCATCCGGCGCCGGCGACCCGCGCACGGCGGTGTGGTTGGTGATGTGCAAGACCAACGAGAGCGACTCGATCTACACCAACCACTCGGTGTTGGTGTTGGACAGCAAGAAGGCGTTGGCCAGCGGGCAGGCCAAGTTGTTGCGGCCGTTGCATGTGTTTGGCTTTGACGACGCGCCGCACGGCCACTGCGAGATTGCCTTCGACAACTACGAGGTCAGCGCCGACGAGATGCAGAACGTGGTCTTGGGCGAGGAGGGCATGGGCTTCCCGTTGATCCAGGCGCGCTTGGGCCCCGGGCGCCTCCACCACTGTATGCGGCTCATTGGCGCCGGCGAGTACGCGTTGATCCGCGTCCAGCACCGCGCCAACACCCGCAAGATCTTTGGCCAGAAGATGCGCTACCGCGAGTCCTTTGTCAACCAGTTTGCCCAGCACAAGATCAACCTCCACCGGTGCAAGCTCCTCGTGCTCAACGCCGCGTACAAGGTGGACATCTCCAACGCCAAGGCCGCCATGCGGGACATTGCCATCGCCAAGATCGAGACGCCGCGCACCGTGCTCGAGGTGCTCGACTGGGGCATCCAGATGTTTGGCGCCGAGGGCGTTTCGCAGGACACCGAGCTTGCCCGCATGTACGCCCACGCGCGGACGTTGCGGATCGCCGACGGGCCCGACGAAGCCCACTTGAACCAGCTCGGGAGACAGCACGCCAAGCGCACCGAGTACGCCGACGACTTCTTCAAGAAGCACGACGAGAACCTCGCCAAGTTGGCCAAGCTCTAGCCAGATAAATATGACGTACCGTGAGAGAATTGGCCGGTGGAAGAGACGTAGAGAGCAGCGTAGCGTGGTACTGAGAGGGCGGTTGACGAGAACCGACTGGTGGCGGCAGTCAGCAGTCGGCGCTGTACCCGCTTTCGGTGCCCGACCGCCGGTCCGTACGCTGACGGCCGACCCTGGTGGCCGACCCTGGTGGCCGACCCTGGTGGCCGACTCTGGTGGCTTCGTGTCTGACAGTCGCCTCTTTCTCGCCGTCTTCTCTTTCTCGCCGATTCTCTTTCTCGCCGATTCTCTTTCTCGCCGCTTCTCGAGCCTTCGCCTGATGGCTCCTTTTTCGCTCCCTGCTCCTTGCGGCCCGCTCGTTTTGCAGCATTTGGCGACGCTTCCTCTCCGTTCCCTCTTCCTCGCTCCCTCCTCCCTTCTTCTGCCCTTCCTTTCTTTTCCCGCCCGCTACTCTACGCACTGGCCATCATCATTATATTCAATACAAATCTGACTTCACAAAATCACTAATTAACCCCTTTGACAATAACTTCTTTGAGCGTTCCTTTTCTTGGCCTATCGTTTTTTTTTGGTTCTGTTTCAAGTCCAACTCGGCGTCTTCGAATCTGATCTGCTCCAACTGGTGCAAGTGGTCGTCTTCCTTGTCAATGTCCAACTCCCCCATCATCACAACGTTCTCGCCTCTCACCATGAACACCCCCCGATAGATCTCGCCGAACTGGCCCTTCTCTGGCAAGTAGATTCTCTCTATGGAGTCCTGCAACACCAAGTTGGCAAACTGGTCGAACGTTCTCAATATCCCGAATATGTTTCTGCCGTCCCTCATCAACACAAAGGTCTTTCGATCCACAGATCCCACTATCGCAGCGGCAGTGGTGAATGTGTATGACTCGAGGTACAAGTCCTCTACGTTGGGCCCGCTTTCTGGTGAACTAGGCATCTTGCTTGTGTCCTGTAATGTCTACTGCCGTTTTGGTCGTTGTTGTGGAGGAAAGCAAATTTTTGGACAAAGGTGTATTGAGCGGCACACGAGTGCGATTATCACTTTGGCGTTTCTCAACTCATCTCGATCAGAACACTCATTTGGTCTCTTCAGCTGACACCCCTTCGCCACACCCCCGGCCTCCTCCTCCTTCTCGCAACAACCTCCGTCCAGGCGCACCCCTCATCGGAGTCTCCCCTTTGGCGAAAACTAGAAAGCCCCTGTCGTCTTTCCCATATTTTTCCTGCCCAAGCGCATTTTTCAGCCCACTTGACAAAGCCGTACCATTCAATTATCCCCACAATGAGCTTTCATACCTACAAAGACGTCATCGAGGAGGGTGACTTGGTGCTTGCGTTTATTAGCAGAGGCACCATAAAACCCATAAATGTCACCAAAGGTAGCACACTCAATACCAGATACGGCCACTTCCTCCACGATGAGATGATCGGCCTCAAGTACGGAACCCAGATGCCCGGCTCCAAGGGATACGGGTTCATTCACTTGTTACATCCAACGCCAGAGCTCTGGACCTTGTCCTTGTCTCACCGCACCCAAATTGTTTACACTCAAGACTCGGCATACATCATGCAGCGTTTGGGAGTCGTGGACGGATCCAGAGTGATCGAAGCTGGTACCGGGTCGGGGTCCTTCAGTCACTCTTTCGCCCGCTCTGTGGGTCCCTCTGGGCAACTTTTCAGCTACGAGTTCCACGAGCCGCGTTACGAGGAAGCGCTCGGGGAGTTCGAGTCCCACGGTCTTTCCAACACCGTCCTTACCCACCGCGATGTTTGCACGAACGGGTTTGCTATCGAGGGCCGCAACGACATCAACGGAAATGTTGTGTTTCTCGACTTGCCTGCTCCTTGGACTGCGATCCCGCATCTCGAAAAGGTGATCAGTCAGACCGGCACTGTTGGGATTTGCTGTTTCTCGCCTTGTATCGAACAAGTGGATAAGACAGTGGCCGCGTTAGAAGAACACGGGTGGACAAGCATTGAGATGGTCGAGGTTTCGGCCAAGAGATGGGAAGCCCGTAAGGATATGGTCAGAGACATCGGAGACGTGGTGAAGAGATTGAAGGACATCCAGGCAAGAAAAACCAAGGGAATCGAAATGTTGAAGGCCGAGAGAGCCGAAAGCGACGAACCAGAAGAGAACGCCGTGGCCGAGAACGGGAAAAGAAGTAAGCAGAACAAGGACGGAGCCTCAAAGGTGCCCAATCTCGGAAAGGGATTCAATCCGTTCGGTAGAGGTATCCGCATCAGAGAGGGAGACGAGCAGTTCCAGTGGAGAAACGTGACCAAGATCGAGACGGAAATCAAGAGTCATACCTCCTACTTGACTTTCGCTCTCAGAGTGCCGAGTGTAGTATAGATTTGATAGAACAATACATGTATGGAAAAGCACCACTGCGCCTTGCTGACGCTTTGAAGGTGGCTCGCTATATCCGGTCGTGTGTGTACCGATCTCGAACCACCACCAACACTCGACTCCTTTATGGAGAGCTCACAATACTTGTGGACTACAACAACGACCGCAAGAACAGAATGGGAGTACCAATTGGTAAGTATTATACGAACGGCCGTTCGGGACGCGCGTGTGAATTGCAGTCGAAACCGGAATCCGGCTGGTCCCACTAAATGAGCTTCAACAAGACGTGGCGAACCAGCTGGACTTTTGCAGGCTTTCCCGCAACATCAAACGAACGTGGAGGTGCTTGGCGGTCGGGCCTTCGTCGAGCCTTCGTTCGTGAAGTTCGGAGAGCAACGCCAACCCAGGATTCTCAGCATCGTACTAACCGCTCAAAAGTCCTCGATCAGGGTACCGGATTTGTAAAGATCGGCCGTGCCGGCACCAACTTCCCCGACCACACTTTCCAATCGATAGTGGGAAGACCCATTCTCCGTGCTGAGGAGCGCAACATCCTTGTTCCCGACAATGTGGAAATCAAAGACATCATGTGTGGCTCCGAGGCCAGCGAACTCAGGTCGTTGCTCCAAATCAGCTACCCTATGGAGAACGGTATCATCAAAAACTGGCAAGATATGGAGCATTTGTGGGACTATGCCTTCTACGAGAGGTTGAAGCAGCCCACCGAAGGAGAGAAGATTCTTTTGACCGAGCCTCCCATGAATCCTTTGAAGAATAGAGAAACCATGTGTGACGTGATGTTTGAGAAGTACCAATTTGGCGGCGTCTACGTGGCCATCCAGGCCGTGTTGGCTCTTTACGCCCAGGGATTGAGCTCGGGGGTGGTTGTGGACTCGGGTGACGGGGTCACCCATATAGTTCCTGTCTACGAGTCCGTAGTGTTGAACCACCTCACCAAGAGATTGGACGTTGCCGGCCGAGACGTGACACGTAACTTGATCAACTTGTTGTTGCGCCGTGGTTATGCGTTCAACAGAACTGCCGACTTCGAGACCGTCCGTCAAATCAAGGAAAAGTTGTGTTACGTTTCGTACGATTTGGACCTCGACTCCAAATTGGCTCAGGAAACAACCACTTTGGTCGAGTCCTACGAATTGCCAGATGGCCGTGTCATCAAGGTGGGATCGGAAAGATTCGAGGCCCCAGAATGTTTGTTCCAACCCCACTTAGTAGATGTCGAACAACCAGGAGTTGGTGAAACGCTTTTCAACACCATTCAAAGCGCCGACATGGATGTTAGATCGTCCTTGTTCAAAGCCATTGTTTTGTCTGGGGGCTCCTCCATGTATCCCGGCTTGCCCTCCAGAATAGAAAAAGAATTGAAGCAATTATGGTTGACCAAGGTTTTGAAGGGAGATGCCACCAGGTTGGACAAGTTCAAGGTCAGAATCGAAGATCCTCCCAGAAGAAGACATATGGTTTTCATCGGAGGTGCCGTTTTGGCCAACATCATGGCCGACAAGGAACACATGTGGATCTCCAAGGCTGAGTGGGAAGAGCAGGGCACCAGAGTGTTGGAAAAATTGGGTCCTCGTTAACTTGAAAATGACGTTTCTAGCAAGCTGGAAGTTCTGCGTTCTTCTTCTTCTTGAGTACATATATAAAGTATAAAAGCAAAGTCAATCTACATGAAATATTAAGTCAAACGAACCAGACTGGGGTCTTAACATGCCTTCTATGTTGATTCAAGTATACTGAACAGGGTCGCTATTTATCCGTAATTCAAACCATCGATCTGCTTCAAAACTGATTCAACAAGCGCATCGTAAACATCGGACGTCATTTGACCACCTCCGCTGATTCGCTTGTTGTATCCGTAATTGACGGCCAGGTGTACCAAGTCCCTGACAAAGCTTTCACTCACCACCTTTGGCTTCAAGAAGTCGCTATTCAAACATTGGTCGATTGTCCATCTCTCATTCGGGTTCCGGGCTAAACAGTTTTGCATCAACTCTATAGCACTCTGAGGAACTTTGATGCCACCGATTCCTTTGCTATCGTATGCTATCTTGACCTGAGGATTCATGATGGCCATGATTCTTTGATTCCCAGAATATCCTCCATATGGCGGCTTTCCATATATCATTTGATATAGAATACAACCACAAGACCACACGTCAGACGGTTTTCCCACCTTCCAGGTGTTCTTTTGCTTATCCCCAGTTTCTGATATTGGTAGCCCGGGGAAAGATTGGTTCACCTCTACAAGCGCCTCTGGCGCCATGTAGTTGGGCGTTCCTATCTGAGATTCTCGGTAGATGTTGGCCGTATGGTCTGGAACCGCGTTGGCAATTCCAAAATCAATAATTTTGAGAATTCCTCTAACAGACAAAAAGTTGGCTGGTTTCAAGTCACTATGAACGATCCCTCCCTCGTGGACTGCATTCACACATTTCATGATTTCGATTGCATAGTATTTGACAAAATGCAAGTCCAACTCATTGTTGGTATTAAGCTTGTTCTGGAAAACATGGGCAAGATCGATATCTCCGCATTCCATGACCAAGTAAATGGATCCTTCTCCGATTGCATGATCCACAAGCTTAACTACTCGGTCGGAGTGCTTAAGTTTGATCAACAAGTCAATTTCACCTTTGAAACCTTGGACGCAGGACTCGTCAAACTGATCAAATGTCACCTTCTTAATCGCATAAAGTCGATTGTTGGTTAAAGATTTGACTTTGTAAACTTTCGACGTCCCACCGCGACCTAAGAGCTCGAGCTTTTCGTATTGGTTGCCATTTATCACAATTGTCTTCTTTTTGTGCTCTTCCGATGACGCTGGAGGTTTGACTAGATTTTGGGCCGGACGAGTAACCTTCACCTTAGGTTTCCTGAAAGGATCATTAACCAATGGAGATGAATCACTTGCTGGAAGCGCCCCATTAGTGTTTCTGGGACCGGCGTTTTTAAAATTGTCGTTACCCTTATCATTTCTTTTGCTATTCAATGTGCTGACGGGTATGTTGTTTAGAGGTAGTCTTTCGCCTTTTTCTCTCTGAGAATCTTGTGCAGTGACGTGGAAGTTTTCTTTCTCGAACGGCTTGAAATTATCGATTGACCTTCTATCATTTCTCTGTTTGTTTTCCAGTATTTGTCTTTCGTTTAATTCTCTTTGCTCTTCGACCCTCCTCCTCAAGATATGCTCTCTAGATTTTGAGAGGTCTTGCCCCTCAATCTCATGAGAATACGACTTTGAGTCTCTCCATCCGTTGGATCTTATGCTGTCGCTTGATATGCTTCTGTTGTACTCTCGAGGTATTGGTTGTTCCTGAGGTATAAGGTTGTCTTGGATGAATTCGTCCGGAGCGTTTCCCATTTTCGATATACTCCTCAAATGCTGGTAGTTAGAAGTCGAAAAGTTGCCTTCCCGATTCAGCTCCTCGTCCATGGAGGCGTTGACTTTGTCTCGAAGTTCTTGGTTGAAATTGCTATGGTGGTGCTCACTCTTGTTGTCATGCAAATTTCTCGAGGGATCTATATTGTAGTCGGAGCTTAAAACCGAGTTTGAGGCGGTGTCAACCTTCGTGACATGGCCGGAACGAGATCTGGGGGTAGTCTCCAATCGGAAGCTCTCGCGATGATTGTCATGGACAGGTTCCCTTGCGCTTTCCTGGTCGACTCTTTCGTGTGATATGTGGTTGTGAATTGAGTGGGATCTTTCGGGCTCGTGAGCACTAGTTGCTTGGTGCATGCTGGCGTTTTCAAACGAGTTGTTGGCTTCCATTCTGTTAGAGTGGCCAAACACTTCGCTCGCGTATGTTAACGCTTGCTTGCCATTCTCTAGATTTTGGGATGCAGTTTGTAGCGAGAAAACGGGAGGCACGAGATTGTTAGCGTTGCTCTCGTCTATTATGTCGCCTTTGAAGTATTGGTCGCTGACCCTCGAGGCACGCTTAGGAGGGCCCAAGATCTTGCCAAAGCGCCGGGTTCCTCTTATTCTTTTGATGGTGTGAATGCTGGAGTTGACATACCCTTCGCTTGCTCCCACGGAGATGTCACCCGAGACATTCCTGTTGCCACTGCTGCCGGGGGTCGTTGCGGGAGTTTTGGACGAGGAGCTCTGAGGGGACACAGAGCCCTCCATGATGTCGTCCTCGGAAGTCTGAGACGTGTTGTTGTGGTGTTGCTGGTGGTTGTTTTCTTGGTCCTGGTGTTGTTGTTGTTGATGCTGTTGTTGTTGTTGTGATGGCAGGTTCTCGAGTTTGGGCTCGCTGCTGGTGTTTTTAAAGTGGACGGACAACTTGTTCCGCAAGTTCGAGCTTCGCTTGGACTCTGGGAAGTCGAGCTCGTAGATCCCCGTGATGTTGGTGGACCTGGTGTGTGGAGAGCTCCTCGTCCGGTCGTTCAAGAGTGCGATGGAGTACGAGCTCAACGCCGGCGGAAGAAAGGTGTCTTCGTCCTGGGAGAACTGTCGCTTGTGGCTTTGCGGGGCGTTGGGGCCTCCTAGAGACGTTATCATATGGTTGAACGACATGAATCCATCGGCATTGGCTGGAGTAACTGGCGGTTATCGCGTTTGTTTACAAATGAAAAGATAAAGTGCAAGCAGAAGGAGCCGCAAGGTGTAAATGGGTAAACTGCAAATGGAAATGGCGCGAGGCAAAAAGACAAAAAGAAGGGCAAAAAAAAGAAGCGTGCTCCACGGGAGGTTCGAACTCTCGACCTTCAGATGACACAACAAATTGCTATGAGACTGACGCTCTGCCAACTGAGCTAGTGAAGCCTGTTTCTTGGAGTGACTGTGGGCAACAATCTTCTAGGGAGATCGTCCACAGGCCAAGCCGACGAGTTGGGGCACCCATTCTGGAAGTGCACCACGACGGGCTGGTGGGTCTGCCAGTGGTTCTTTCGCCGGAAGCGTCTTGCTGCTTCCACAAGTGTCGTTTGAGCGTCTTTTGAGCGTCTTTTGAGCGTCGTTTGAGCGTCTTGTCGAAACATCTAACTGGAACGACAGAGTTGGTGTCCCATCTCGTCGTTACATCTCGGACTAATTAACGTTTCGTGAAAAGTAACAGTTTACGGAGATTTTCTGCATAAACAAAATTATCCAAAAACGGAAAGAGGTCACGAACGACAAGAGCGACCACCACGCTCCGGCCACCACGAAAACGGCGATGTGGGCGCAGGAGAGGCCCCAGGGGCCCCGGGGGCCCGCCGCCCGCCGACACTGGACCCTGTGCAACCCCATCTGCTCGCCAAGCAGCCCAGCTCGGCAGGACCCTTGGCCGAGGCAGGCTCGGGACTTTCCAGACGCCGCACGGTCACGTGACGCTATTGATAACCAATTTTCAAATTGTTCCCCCCACGTGTGCGCATAACACTCAATAAAAGATAGCTGGTGCTCGATTTTCATCACCACACCCCAACCATGTCTTCCACCAACAAAAGAATAGCATTGCCAGCCCGGGTCGAGCCCAAGGTGTTCTTCGCCAACGAGAGAACCTTCCTCTCGTGGTTGAACTTCACCGTCATTTTGGGCTCCTTGGGGGTCGGGTTGTTGAACTTTGGGGACTCGGTCGGCCGAATCTCCGCCGGGCTTTTCACATTCATCGCCATGTTGACCATGGTCTACGCGTTGGTGACCTACCATTGGAGAGCACGGGCCATCCGCTTGAGAGGCTCCGGGCCGTACGACGACAGATTCGGGCCCACCATGTTGTGTGTCTTCTTGTTGGGTGCCGTGGTCATCAACTTTATCTTAAGGATCAGAGCATAGTCGTTTATAATTTATACACATTAAGTTAAAGGCTGTAGAGGAGAGTCGGCGTGGGGGCAGGGGCGATGGCGGTCTCAGGGGGCTCGAGGATAGCCGGCCGGGCCTGTTGGAGCTTGCGGGTGCGGCGAGATGGAGAGGCTCGTTCGTTGGCGCTGCTGGCGGAGCGCTGCTGGTTTGCGTAGCGCCAGCATCTTTTTCACGCCTCGCTAAATTTCGCACTCGCTGCGCGAGCGCGCCCAATTTCTCGCTGGAGCTGAGCGCTCTCGGCGGAGCGCCTGCTTTTCTCCACAAGCTCTCGCTGCGCAGCCGGCGGGGGAGCTGCGACGCCCACAAGGCTGCAGGGCCACTCTCTCCGCCGTGGCCCCACGCTGAGGGCCCACGCAATGGCCGCCCCCCCCTCGGTAGCAGCCCCACCCTATCCGTACTTGCGCTTCATGTCCCTGTATCTCATCAAAAAGTACATCGACTCCAATTCCTTGGTCACGTACTCGCCCTTGGCGAGCCGGGCGTCGAGCTCGGTGCCAGAGGCCACCTCCTGCACGAACGCCTGCTTCAACACCCGCCGGAACTTGCCGTAGCCGCCCGACCGCGCGGGGTACTCTCGTCCCATGTAGAGAAGCTCCCTGTACAACTGGCGAATGCGAGGGTCCATCGGTGGAGCGGTGGCGAGCCGAGCGTTGGCGAAACCGTGTGGGAAATCTCGCCCGCGCCCCGGGACACCCGCACCGAAAAACCGATCGGGTGTCGCTATCTCTCCAGTCCACTCTGCCTACCCTCTCCACCCCACAAGCATGACGTCCAAGTCGAAAGTCGTCAGTGTCTTCTTGACCCAGTTCGATACGTCGTCCGGGTACAAATTGGTGTGGTCCCAGTCGCTCAAAAGCGAGTTTGATCTCGCCGGCATCGACTACAAAACACTTCCCTCCGGCATCCACGAGTACGACAAAACAACCGTGCCCATCAGCCACTCGGTCCACGGCAAGCTCTACTACGGCCTCGGCCGGTTTCGCCAGTACATCGTGCCGGCCGGGGACGCCCCCGCGGCCGCCGCCGACTCGCTCCCGGCGCAGGTCGACCGCAGGAACGTCAAGATGTACTCGCTAGGCGTCTTGTGTGAGCCCGCCAGCGGGCCCGAGCCGTCGAGCTGGAGACCCAACGACTTCGTCAAGATCGGCTGGGAGTACATCGAGGTGTTGGACGAGTGCTTGGCCGCCTTTTTGAGCAGCCGCGCCTACGACAACTTCTCGTCCTTCGACGCCCTCTTTGGCGAGTTGACCGGGCTCCGCCCCGAAGACGAACACATCGACATCAACCACCACCTCTTGACGAAGCTCCCGGACTTCTTCCAGGTGTTTGGGCCGTTGGTGTTCATCCTCTACAAGCAGGCGCTTCTCCGCAAGCGGATCCTCATCTTCAACCAGCATAACAAAAGAGACCCGTACATGGTGAACGCCTTCAACTACGTGCTCTCGCTTCTCTCGGTGGTTCCGCAGAACACCAGCACCGTGTCCAAGGACGAAATGAACAACTACTACTCGCAGCCCATCTTCAACATTGGGTTGAACGACTTGGACCTGGACCTCCTCCAGACCAAAGCATACATCGCCACCACCAACGACGACATCTTGTTGTACCAGAAGGACTTGTACGACGTCGCGGTGATCTTGAACGACGAGCAGTACGCCACGGTGATCGACGCGGCCAACGTGCTGGGGGTCACCGTCGACACCAGCAAGCGGATCCGGGTGCCGTTGAAGGACTACCGCACCTTCAAGGCCATCCACAAGCAGCTCCTCCACGTGAAGATCACCAGCTTCACCAACCACTCCAACATCTCGACCGACGACTTGAGTTCGATGCACACCACCTTTTCCATTCCCGACTCCAATGTGGATCTCGTCAACAAGGACGAGCCCAACTGGTGGCTCGAGTCGACCACGGAACCCATCTCGTGGCGCGAGTCGATCTGGTCGGCGTTTTCGTGGTTTGCCAGCGCGGGGCAGGTGGTCGGTGACGCCAACGAGGCGCTGGTGTGCTCGGGCGACGGCCACGGCACGGTCGACATACTCCAGTTGGTCAACATTGTGGGGTACTTCCACCAGTTGACCAAGCGGTGGATCTACTTGCTCAACGAGATCGTGTTGGAGCAGATCGAGGACCAGGGTGGCAGCGTGCCGCGGGCCGGGGGCGAGTGTTTCGATGGCGACGACGACAACGACGTGAACGCGTCGCTCATGTCGTCGCTCACCTCCAACAACAAGATCGGAATCGTGCTCACGTACCAGGACCTTGTCGACATGGAGCTTGATCCGTATTGCGAGCAGGATTTGCAATTTGTCAAGGAGATGGTGTTGGTGTATTGGGGCTCGATGGTGGAGAGCGTAGAGATCGGCATAGGGTACAGTATATGTTGTTGAGACAGGACATAAATGACATTAGAGTTCAGAAGGGAAGCGTAGGAAGGCGTAAGAAGAGATGAGGAAGAGAGGAAGAATGGGGAGACGAGCGCAATGACACGCGACATGGAAAGGTTGCAGAAAGCGCAGAAAGTTGACCATAGACGGGAGAAAAGAACACGTGAAGAAGGAAACAGCCGAAGGCACAAGTCAGGTGCTCGAGCGCAGAGAGTTTCGGGAGCCAGGCGTTAAGCGGAAGGACAGCAATGTGTAGACAAGCAGGGTCGAACGGAAATGTAGCGAGAGAGGCTCGCGTAGCGAGCGTGGAAAAAGGTTGCAGCGACAACCACAGTCGGAGAGCAGCCATGGCCACGGCGGCAAGCTCGCGGGAACGTGACCCCAGAGCAGTGCCAGGAGCTGCGTCCCACGGCAATGCCATGACACCCAACAGAGGCTCTGGGGAGCCCGTTCGCGGCACCATGCTGCGGGCCACAGTGTCGGTGGGTGTCGTTCCATATCCGTTTTTCGCTGACCTCGCAAAATTAGAGACAGCGACACCCCCCTGGGACTCGCACCGGAGGCTCGCCGTATTAGCGCGAGTTAGCGACCCCTCCGACGTGAACGTCCGCCCGGCGATAGTCACGGCGGCCGCGCGTCATGCCACCGTTTCCACCGCCGGCGGCGGCTCCGAAGCGCCCGGCCCACACGCGCCGTGCCCGCCGTACACCACCCGCTCTCCCCCTGCCCGACTGCTGCTGGCCGACACGCTGCACAAGCTGCTGCTACCTCTCCCTAAGCCCTCTCGGTCTTTCTCCCCGTAGCCCCAGGGACCTCTCTCCCCCCAATCCTCCATTTTTTTTCCGCCCGTCCTCCACTCGCGCTCAAGCCTCACAATTGAGGGCGAAAATTAACAACAAACCCTCAAATCTACCACCACCTCGATTCTTTACCACCTCCCTCGGTATCACTGTCTGGCATCATCAACAGGTGTCCAATAGCAATCAGGCTTCGCATATCTGCACCAGTGGACCGGTAGTTACGTCGTGCCAATTGTTACTTCCGTGTGAGTGTCGTGATCCGTGAATCTCCCTCGCCATTCCAATTTGACCCACCACCCACCGCCAACCTGAAAATGAAAGGCCAATCCACCCGCGGCGGCGGCAACCCCAAAAACGGGCACCGCCGATCCAACTCCCGCTACTCGCCCTCCCACTCGGACGACGCAGGCTCCGGCACCGACCGCTTGTTGTTCTTGGTCTCGAACTCCATCGGCAAGAAGGTGACCGCAACAATCACCAACGGCGCCCGCTACCTGGGCTTGCTCCTCAGTGCCAATATGTCTCCCAGTGGACTGGCTCCGTTGTCGGTAGTGTTGATGAACCCGGTTGCCGTTGGAAAAAGCTTGATCGACGAGAAAAGCAACATCGACGCGAACGTCCCGGAGAAGTTGATCATCCAGGGCAAGGACTTGATCGACTTGGAAGTTTTGGACTTGGACTTGTCGTCCAAGCCCTCCAAGAGCACTGAGACCAGTCAGCTTGGTCCCACATCTGTCGCAGTCTCTTCTTCTGCCGAGGCCGTTGCTCAAGCTCCTCCCTCCGCTAACGCCGAGGACCCCAAGTCCACTAAACCCGAAGAACCTAAGCCAGCCAAGGCGTTCGAGCCCAAGCCGGCAAAACAAGAAGAACAAAAGAAGAGAGGCGACGACTCCAAGTTCAGAACAGACTCCGACATATCCGGCCGCTCGAGTATCAAGGAAAGAGAGTTACAAAGATGGGTCCCGGACGAGGACATTTCAAGCAATCCTGCGTTAAACTTCGACGACAACTCGTACGGATATTCCAAGGGCCACTGGGACCAGTTCAAGGCCAACGAGGAGCAGTTCGGATTAGAGGCTACCTATGACGAACACTTGTACACAACCAGAATAGACACGTCCAACCCAGAATACAAGGATAGATTGGCGAAAGCCGATCGCTTGGCCCGCGAAATTGAGGGACAGGGATCTACCGACCGTCATATCTTGGAAGAAAGAGGCTTCCAAGTTGACGATAGTGGAATTGACGAGGAAGATAAGTATTCTGGTGTCGATAGAAGAGGCGACGAATTGATGGCAGCCTTAAGGAACGCCAGTATTTCCGGTGAAAGTTCAAGTAACATTCCGTCGAATACCCCTGGAAGATACGTCCCTCCTAGACAAAGAGCTGCGCAATACCACAATGACCCCGCTATCATCTTGAGTTCTGCAGCTCCAACTAAGTCTAAGAATACTCCAAAGCAACAATCTTCTCCAGCACCCCCGGGCGAATTGACAGGAGAAGAATTGGAAAAGGAACACGAAGAGGAAAAGGTGCCTACGTCACAACCTGCAACAGAGAACAGCACCCCTACCGAGACCAAGAAGGCGCCATTCAGCAAACCAGAGTCGGTTCCTGCTAAACCACAGGTACTGGCACCCCACAATGAGTCTTTCAGATTGAACGCTCAGAGTGAGATAAACTCATTGAGAGAGTTTAGTGCAAACTTCAAGATTCCTCACAAGATGCCTACCGATTTATTACCTATTTTGGCTAAAGATAAGTTGAAGCAAGACGAAATTTTGAGCAAGCAACAGGAACAACAAAAACTCAAGTTGAAGAAGGAGCAACAAGCTGCGCAGAACTTGGCCCAACAGTCGCAGAAGAAGAAAATGGATCCCACCAAGCCAGCATTCAAGTTGAACCCAAAGGCCATGTCATTCACTCCATCCAGCAAACAAACACAATTATCACCAAACCCACCCAAGGCCAATTTCCAAAGAACATCCCCAAGCAATTCGTCTCCAAGAATCAACAACTCGAGACCATACTCCACCTCGGGACCAAGCGGAGGCAACTCCAACGGGCCAAAAAGACATCACCAAATTTCGCCCGCGGAATTTTTTGGTGGCGCTGACAGAATCCCCAGCAAGGAAGGTCAAGTGAAGAAGGTCCATGATTTCAAGTATGCATTCAGCTTGTTCCTCACAACCAAGAAGAGGCACGCCGAAAAGGGAACCCAGGTTGTGTTTGAAAGAACATTTCAAACTCCACCAACGTGGGATTTCACCTTTGATGAAAGTCATGAAAAATTATTCCCAGCCATTAACTTTGGTAACAAGAGTGGTCCCGGTATGATACTACCAACCTCACCTTTCATCCCGAGTCCACTTATGGGTGCACCAAATGTTCCAACCGCATTTCCTGGAGGACCGAACGGCTCGAAGTTTCCAATGTCGCCCCACCAACAGCAGGCTGCAGTTGCGGCTGCCATGGCAGCACATTTCCAGCAACAGCAACAGCAATTCCACGCTGCCATGTTATACCAGCAACAGCAGCAGCAGCAGTTTCCCGGCGGTATACCTCCGGGACAGCCAATGCCGATGTACCCTGGGGCAGAGCCACAGTTCATGCCGCCTGGGGGCTTTATACCACCTCCAGGGGGATTTGTGGCGGGAGGCAGCCCTGTCAATGGCAACTCGATGATGGGGGGAAGTCCATACGGAGGAAACAACAACACCAACACCAACACCAACAACAACCATTACAACAACTACCAGCACCATGGAAACGGGAGACGGTACAACCAGAACAAGAGAGGAGGACACAGCTGAGGCGCGGAGGACGAAAAAGGAGTAGGGAGCAGTAAAAGGGCACGATAATGATCTCGAAGTTGATGCTAGCAGGCGAGGAGGATGGAAGATGCCTCGTGCAGGGAACCATTAGTCTAGACTACTAGGTTGGGATTAGGTAGGTCTCGGTAGCTTCAATGAACGATCAGGAACGAAGGAAGATTGTAGACGGGTGAGCATTGCAGTACGGTGCAAGTGGGGAGCGGAGCCAGCACTAGCGGCGAACGGCTCATGACCGTAGGCGGTATATTATCTATAGTACAGTATGGATGACGGAGATAGCATGGGCCGGCAACAGAGCCACGTTTTGTGACAGCGCTAGTCCTCATCCGAAGAAGAGTATCCCAAGTGCCCTGCCAACCCCAGAGCCGCTGGTGGGGCCGATTTTGCCACCACCGGGGGAGCTTCTTGCGGCGCAACGTCCTGTGCCAATTCCCGCTTGGCTGGTTTCTTCTTGACCACGATTTTTGGCCCCACGGTACGAGCAAAGGCACCTGGGGCGGTCTGGCCAGCGGTCTGGGGCGCGGGCTGGAGCACGGGGTCCCGCGAGAGGGCTCCAGCGGGAGCGAGGGAGCTCGGTACAGCCTGGACAGGCTTTTCTGGCCCAGAGCCCTGTGGCTGCTCCTGGTGGCCATCTGCCCCGGTGGCCGCTTCTGCTTCTTCTTCTCGCCTGCGCCGCAGCGCGGCGAACGCCTCCCTGGCCGCAGCATCCTCCAACTCGCTTTCGTGCTGCCTGGCCCGCGTGAGCTTGTGCTGGGCCTCCTCCACGAGCGAGTCGGTTCCCTTGGCCTGCTGCTCCGCGTTCTTGCGGTGCGCCGCCTCCAAGTCGTCGCTGATGGCCTGCTGGCGCTGCTGCTCGACGAGGCGGCTCTCCAAGTTCTCAATCACGTCTCCGTCGCGGAGCGACTCGCTCTTGTTCCAGAACGGGTTCTTTTTGCGCTGGTGCAAGAGCTTCTGGTACGCCTGGTTGTCCTGCTCCTCCTGCTCCAACCGCGCGAGGAGCTGGTCTTCGGACTCGGCGGCGGCGGGCTCGGCGGCCGCGGCCGCGGCCGGCGCCTTGCTTCGAGCGGGCGCCGCCTCCGGGTCGTAGTTGCGGACCGCCCCTTCGCCCGGCGTGTACCCCGAGGTCTTGGGGTTGGTCTTGAAGGAGATGCGGTTGTTGCACCGCGGACACGTGATGTGGAAGCGGATGATCTTGGTGCTCAAGTACTTTTCGTCGGTCACCTCCTTGCGGGCGTTGAACGACCGCCGCTGGGCAATGTACTCGTTGCACTTGAGGCACCGCATCGAGTACGGCGCCATCATGCGGATCTTGATGTCCTGGTTGCCTGTTTTGCGCTTCTTGACCGTTTGCGACGGGTCCCAGTCCGGCGGGTAGTACTTGTTGATCGCCTTCCGCTCTGACATCGGGGGCGTGCGGTGTGTTGGGGACGGTGTGGAGAGATGAGGCGGTGAGATGTGGCGTGGGATATCACCAAAATCGCTCGAGTGCGTTTAGGGCCTGCGATGAGGGCCGCCCGACTGACCTTCAGCGTGCTGCGTTTTGGGCCTACAAACAGGGCCAGCTGCCTGCCTTCCATTGCCTCTTACAATCGTCATACAAAGGGTTTATTATGCATCAATACTATACAAGAAACGTTATATATACTTGTATGATAGTGACTCGCTTAATCAGCGTTTCTTCTAGCAGCTCTCTTGGCAGCACGTTTTTGAGTACCAAAGATCTTCTTGTCTCTGTTCTTCTTTTGTTTTCTTTGTTGTCTGGAAGCCTTGTCAACTGGAGTGGCCAATCCGTATCTGACCAATCTGTAAGCTGGTTCGAACTTCTTGGCGTCGGCAACGGATTGGTAGATCAAACCGAAACCGGTGGACTTGCCACCACCGAAGTTGGTTCTGAAGCCAAAGACGGAAACAGCATCCTTTTCGGCCTTGTAGATTTCAGACAACTTTTCGCGTAATTCGTCCTTGGAGACGTTGGCTCTGTTTGGGTGCAAGACGTCGATGACGAATTGTCTTCTGGCCAATAATGGGTTGGAAATAACCTTACGAGTTCTGATAGTAACGGCGTCACTCTGGTCTAGTTAGTAATAGTTCGTTGGTGCAATGCTGGAGGAGCGAGGCCATGAAAGGAACGGTTTGCAAGAAAACGGACGCTCTGCTAGGAAACGGCGGCTGCTATTGCGCAGAGAAACGGCGGCGACGGCTCCACAGCCCGCCTTCGGCATTTGGTCGTCTGGTGTGTCATTCAACAAGACTCTTGTCCACATCACCGATAGTCGCTCTGAAAACGTTCTTCGACGGGACCACCTCTCATCGAGTCCTTCGTGCCCGCCTTTCGTTCCAGGATCGTCCCGCTGTTTCCTTTCATGAAGCACACCGCGCACGGCTGCCCTCCACCCTTCTGTCGTTACATACCATTTTGATGATATTTCTGTGATAACTAATAAGAAGAAGTCCAAAATTTGAAGTGAAAAAAAAGTTTTATTGAGACTTTCACAAAGTGCACTACGGCTAGTAGTGAGCGGTCGGTGGAGTCGGTCGCTACTGAGAGCGGTGGAGGCGCGCGGGCGCCTGACCATGAAAATTTTTCGAATGCGGCACGTGCAGCGCGCACGCACGAGGGCCGGAGCCCTCGAAGCTGATGCCATCGGCGCGCGCTAAGTGGTTATGGTCACGTGAGAATTGTCCCCTCTGGGTTCGCGCCAATGGGCCCTGGTTCCTAAAGGGGAGTTTTTCGCAGCCACCGCTGGGGCTACTGGTGGCGGTGTTACCAGCGAGCGGGACCTCCGACGGTCACAGCAGTACTGTGTTCTCGTAGACGTGGCCAATGCGGTGGCCCACGGTAGCCAACCGTAGCACGAAATCGGTCTGGCAGTTCTGAACCAGTGCCTGTGTGCTGCTACTGCATGCCGTACCGTGTGATCGGGCCTACTGTCTCTTCTGGTGGATTCGGTTTATTCCTAGCTAGAACTATTCAGTTTTCAAAATCAGTAAACTCGTAAAGCCACTACTTATCTTTTTGTATTCTTCAGTCATATTTTTGGTCTTCGTTAGGTCCTTAGATCTTGACTCTGACAGCCTTGACTTGGAGGTAGTTGTCCAAGGCCTCGGCACCTAATTCTCTACCAATACCGGATTGACCAAAGCCACCGAACGGAACCATGGCGTTGAAGTCGTTGTATGTGTTGACCCAGACGGTACCGGAGTTAATCTTGTCGGCAACGGTGAGGGCAGTAGAGAGGTTGGTGGTGTGGATACCAGCAGCCAAGCCGTATTGGGAGTCGTTGGCCAACTTGATGACCTCATCGACGGTCTTGAACTTGGAAACAGTGACAACGGGGCCAAAGATTTCTTCCTTAACGATTTCCATGTCTTCCTTGACATCACTGAAGATGGTAGGCTTGATGAAGTAACCCTTGTCTCCGTGTCTGGCACCACCGGTGACAACATTGGCACCTGACTTCTTACCGATGTCGATAAACTTCAAGATCTTGCTCAACTGAACATCGGAGGTTTGGGCACCCATGAAGGTGTCCTCGTCGAATGGGTTACCAATCTTGAGGTTTTCAGCAGCCTTCTTGAACTCGGCGATAACAGTGTCGTAAATACCTTCTTGAATGTAGACTCTTGATCCGGCACAGCAGACTTCACCGGTGTTGTAGAAGATACCAACCACCATGTTCTGGACGGTCTTGGCGACATCGGCGTCATCGAAAACAATGTTGGGGGACTTACCGCCCAATTCCAAGGTGACCTTCTTCAAGTTGGATTCAGCGGCTTGCTTCATGATCAGTCTTCCGGTGGCAGTGGAGCCGGTGAAGGCAACCTTCTTGATACCGTGGTGAGAAGAGATAGCAGTTCCGGCGGTTTGGCCGAAACCAGACACGACGTTGATGACACCAGCAGGAATTCCGGCTTCCTTGATCAAGCTGGCCAAGTACAAGAGAGAGAGTGGGGTGGATTCAGCGGACTTCAACACGGTGGTGCACCCGGTAGCCAAGACAGGGCCCAACTTCCAGGCGGCCATCAAGAGCGGGAAGTTCCATGGGATGATCTGTCCACAGACTCCGACGGGTTCCTTCTTGGTGTAGTTGAAATGCGAGCCGCCGGTGTTGACGGTGCTGCCGGTGATCTTGTCTGCCCATCCGGCACAGGATCTGATGTAGGCGACGGTGAGACCGACGTCGCCTCTGGAGCAGAGCAACGACTTACCGTTGTCGAGCGACTCGATGTGGGCAAAGGTGTCGGCCTCGGCCTCGACCAAGTCGGCCAACTTGTTGATGGCGACGGATCTGGCGGCCGGGTCGCCCTTGGACCAGGTGGAGTCAAAGGCTCTGGTGGCGGCGGCGACAGCGACGTCGATGTCTTCGGCCAAGGCCTCGTAGACGTGGGTGACCTCTTCCTCGGTGGAGGGCGACAAGACAGCGAAGGTCTTCTTTTCCTTGGGGTACACAAACTCGTTATCAATAAACAAACCAGTTGGTTGTTGATAAACCTTGCCGTTGGGCAAGGTGATGGGCACGGACAAGGGAAGAGTGGAGTACGACTTGGACATCACGGAGGAGGCACGAAGAGTGGACTGAGCAAAGGAAGCAACGGATCTTTTTAACATGCCTTGGAGTGGATGGGGAACACGACTGAAACGGAGCGAACGGGCGGCATTCTTATACTTGCGAAGAAGAGGGGAGGAGTGGAGTCTGTACCCCAACCGTAAAGGCCGTTTTGGAGCAGAGCGGGCCAAACTCCGGCGGATCGTGACACAAAGGACGCGTGCAGGAGCGTCACTGGCGTCTCGCGGCGCGGCCCATCATGTCAATCGCGGGGGAGCGCTTATGCCCGAGACGCGCGATTGGTGCCCGCCGGCCACGCTGGGCTTAACGGCGTGGGAGCGAAGAGAAGGACGGGAAGCGAGGCCAGCTTACGTAAGAATGGAGTTACCCATCTCGAGGCACGGGTGTATGTGTGTATTCTAAGCTCCGGGCTGTGTGCAGGCGCCGGTAAAGCTCGAGGCTCTATGTCGGCTGCTGGAGGAGCAGCTTGATCCGCCGCTCGGCGTCGTCGGCGCTGCGCACCACGACCTCGCGGGTGGTGCCGAACATTGCCGCGAACTTGGTGTACATTTTCTCCATGACCTGGTGGTCGAGGGCCGGCGACGGTGTCGGGGGCGCCGGGGGCTCGGCGGCCATGCTGTGCAAGGCGTCCTTGACGGACATCCGGGGGGCGCTCGCGGGGGGCTCGGTGGCGGCGTCGCTGGCCGCGTCGCTGGCGGCCCCGCTGGCTGCGTCTCCGTCGAACAACTGGAGGAGCCGCTTCTCCATGAGCGAGAGCTCATCGCTGTATTCGCCGGCGTACGTCATCTTTTTCTTCGGGATTAGGTGCGCGTAGACCCAGTCGCAGTAGCGCGCCGATTTGTCATCGGACCAGTCGACCACCGCCGAGCTGTCGGGGTCATGGAACGCCGAGTCGTTGGTGGTCTCGTACGTCTCGAGGGCGCGGAGCCACGTCTCGGCGCCGACGGAGGGGCCTAGCGCCGAGTACACGAACTTGAGCTTGACCACCGCCACCACGAGCCCCACGAGATCGAGCTCGGGGAAGGTGATCTGGCTCGCCCCGACACGCACCTCGCTCTGCACCGCGAGCGAGTCGGTGCCGCCGCGGCGGAGCACGTCCACGCACACGCAGAAGAGGTCGAGCGCGTGCGGGAGCACCAACGCCTCGGCGAGCATGCGGAACACAAACGGGTAGTAGTAGTTGGTGGGCACGGCGAAGTCGAGCACGCGCGGGAGCGCCGCCGGGCGCGTGCTGGTGTCGTGCAGCGAGAGCCGCACGAGGTTGCGCGCGACGTAGCGGTACAACTCGCTGTGGAGCGGGAGCTGCCGCGGCTGGAGCATCACGTGATACGGCATCGGCACCCGGTCGAGGAGCGCCTTGGGCACCAAGTGGAGGCACCGGATGTACGGGATGGTGTTGGTGCAGATGCCGTCGATGAGCTCGTGGGCGTAGAGCGGGTGGTAGCGGAGCTGGAGCACCGAGACGTAGATGATCGCCACGAGGTCCATGCACACGAGCTGCGACGAGAAGGCCTGCGCGCGGCTGCCGGCGGCGGCGGCGTCGGCGTGCGGGTCGGGCAAATCGTCGCCGGCGTCGCCGCCGTCGCCGCCGTCGTGGTGGGCGCCGCTCTTGTAGAAAAAGCCCACCACCTTGAGCCAGTTGAGCTTGACCAAGTGCTCCAAGTCGCTGCGCACGGTCTCGGTGAGGTACACGTCGAGCACCGTTTGGAGCTGGGCCTTGAGGAGGATCTGGAGACACTGGTAGTACAAGTTGCGGCCCTCCACCCCGTACACGCGCTTCGACTCCTTGGACACCGCCTTCTGCGACGGGCCGGCCGCCTTGGTGAACGCCCCGCGCTCGTCGACCCCGACGGCGTTCAACCGGCGCGTTCCCACCGGCGCCTGGTCGGGGTCGTCGTTGATCTCGATGTTGCCCTCCATCACGTGGCCGTACTGGCAGATGGTCAACCCGTCGGACGTGCGGTAGAGCCGGGAACGGCAGTTGTCGACGCCGCACACGGGGCCACGAAACCACGATGGTGCCATGGTGAAGAGATTGGTAGGGAGAAGTGGCGGTGGATGGGAGAAGTGGCTGTGGACGGGTGAGGATGAGATGAGCAGTGCGTGGAAGTCGCAAATCCCGGCGGCTCTAGCGAGAGATCGCGCGCGAGCGCTAGCGAGAGACTCAGATCAAAGCACACCACCCAGCACGGCACCCAGCACAGCACCACCACACAACCCTACGGCACAGCACCCACGGCACAGCCCTCAAGAACACGCGGGCCGCACTCTCCTTCAGTTTCTGCCCCTGCCTTTTCTTTCCGCGCCACAACAGTGCCCCATGGAACGTAAACAAACAACCACCAAAAGGGTCACGGGCAAGGTGATCGACAAGCTCTGGGAGCCGCTCGACGCGGACTCGGTGCGGTCGATGGACCGCCTCCTCGACATGAGCCTCAGCAAGGCGGTGGAAAAGTACCCCAAGGGCCGGCGGATGACGGAGGCCCAGCGCGTGCTCACGCAGACGTGGACGGACCCCGGCGACCGCCGCTCGTTCAAGGCGCGTGTGCGGGTCACCAAGGTGCCGCCGGCCAGCACCTTGCGGGCCAGCGCGCAGGACGTGTTGAACTTGGACCGGCTCTTGCGCCGCAAGACGTATCTCGAGACGTACTTGCTGGCGGAGTTGAAGCAGTTGAACGACCTCAAGGGCCACCAGCAGGAGCTCGAGCAGGCGTGCCGGCTGGACGCCAAGTACTTGGCCGAGTTCAAGAAGACGACGGCGCGGACCGCTAGCGCCGTGCGGGACGCAGGCGTGCTGCCGGCGCCGGCGGCCGACGATCTCCGCTTGGTGGAGCCGGCACGCAACGACTTCCGCCCCGCCGACGACACAGACGTCAGCGAAGTCTTGGACCTCTTGCACCGGCACTTGGACAGTCTCCGCGCCAACAGCGAGACCATGGCGCGCTTCAACGACAAGCTCGAGACGGTGTACAATGTATTGGACACGATATAGACTAGCTAGAGAGAATGCACCGTTTTGCCCAAGACTCGGCGATAGCGCGACCGCCAGGGAAACATCCAGGGCGCTTGGAACTAGGCGTAGATCCAGATCACGGTGGTCAAGGTGGTTTCGGTGCGGCCACCGGCGTCCGTCACCACCTTGAAGCTGGCGTAGCCGTCCTTCTCGGAGTCCCACACGGCGCTCAACTTGGAGCCGACCGAGCCGTCGAGCTCGCCGGCGAGTCTCGTGGTCTCCACCAAGAACTTGTGCTTGGACGACTTCCGCTGGATCTGTTCCAAAATGGCAGTGGGGCTGGCGGTGGAGCCGGCGGTGGAGCCGGCGGTGGAGCTGGCGGTGGAGCCGGCGGTGGAGCTGGCGGTGGAGCTCTCGCTAGCCGCGTCTTCAAGAATAGTGGCGAGCCATTCCACGGTGACCGGTGCTTCTTTCGACACGCTGGACGAGACAACTTCAACGGGCATGTTAGCGGGGCGTAGGGCTGATGGCGGAGGGCGTAGGGCGGAGGTAGGGCGGGGCGTAGGGCGTGGTGCTGTGCGCTGGTAGCCTCTCTCGTGAGAGTCTCGGGCCCGCTGGCGGAAGTTACGCGGATCTTGTGCTGGACCCGACCCATCAGCCGATAAACGCGCTCGCGAAATATAAGACTTCTAGTTCCGCCCGCCGACCGCTACCCCCCAGTGTCATGAACTTCTTCAGAAAGGAGTCGGACTCCGAAACCACCTTGGTGGACTCGTCGAAAAACACGTCGTCCAGCTCGCTCGCCAAGAAGGGGCTCGTCAAGTGCCACACGCCGTTCGACAAGCCCGTCAACCCGTTGGTGGCGCCCACCTTTGACTTGTCGCAGGACCAGCAGGAAAAGTACGACAAGATCTTGGCCCACTTCGAGGACTTCGCCACCAAGGAGTTCCCCGTCAACGACTCCAAGCAGGCCGCGTCGCACGCGCTCGTAGAGGAGGAGGTGGCGTGGTTGACCAAGGAGTGCTTTCTCAGATACCTCCGCGCCAGCAAGTGGAAGCTCGACGTCGCCATCAAGAGAATCGAGGACTCGATGCTCTGGCGCAGAACGTTCGGCGTCGTCAACGTGCCCAACCACACCGACCCGCAGAAGGTCATCACCGCCGCGTTGGTGGAGGACGAGAACCTCACCGGTAAACACTTGATCGTCGGGTACGACAACGACAACCGCCCGTGCTTGTACTTGCGAAACGGGTACCAGAACACCCCGCCCACCATGAAGCAGGTGCAGTTCTTGGTGTTCATGTTGGAGCGGGTCATCCAGTTCATGCCCCCCGGCCAGGACACCTTGGCCTTGTTGATCGACTTCAAGGCGGCGCCTGCGCACCTCAACCTCTCCTCCAAGTTCCCCTCCATCTCCATATCCAAGCAGGTTTTGAACATCTTGCAGAACCACTACCCCGAGAGGTTGGGCAGGGGCCTCTTCACCAACATCCCCTGGATCGGCTACACCTTCTTCAAGATGTGTGGGCCGTTCATCGACCCCTACACCAGAAGCAAGACCATCTACGACCAGCCGTTCGAAAACTTCGTCCCCAAGGAACAGTTGGACAAGGAGTTCAACGGCTCGTTAGACTTCGAGTACATCCACGACGTCTACTGGCCCGAAATGAACAAGATGGCCGAGCAGAAGCACGCCGTCTACATGGAGAACTTCAGAAAGCTAGGCAGCAAAATAGGATTGAGCGAGTACGAGATTAGACAGGGCTGCTGAGTCCCTCCCCAGGAATCGTACTGTGTATTTATAAAGACCTTTATCCCATGAAATAGAAGATTAATAAATAGGGACCATCATGCTTTGGGGGCTGCGGCGAGACGGAGCTCTTACGCCAATGCTAAACCAAGACGTGCCTTTTCGAGCTCCGTGTCTACCTCCAAAGTCTCGCCATCCTTGGGGTATGTATTGTACCCGAAGTTGGAGTTGGCGTAGAATGTCTCTCTGTCGTACGGACTCAACTCGGTGCCCCGTTCCATTCTGGACACAAGATCTGGATTGGAGACAAAGTACCGTCCAAACCCCACCAAGAGCCGCTTGTCGGCGGTGTCGTTGATCGCCTGTCTCCACTCTTCCTTGTCGTAGGTGTAGTTTCCCCCCCTGATGATCACACCCTTCCAGATCTTGTAGACGTAGCTGATTTCGGTCTGCAGGTCAAAGGTGAAGTTGACGTCGGACCGGCCATCGATAATGCTCACGTAGGCCAATTCCTTGCCCGCGTCCGCTCTCTTCTGCAACTCGCTCAAAACGTAGCTGGACGTGACGATGGGGTGAACGTCGTCGGCTTCTCCCTTGACGTCTTCTGCGGTGCCCCACGGCGACAATCTCAAGCCGATTTTCGAGGCAGGATAGATGCTGGTCAAGTGGTCGACCACCTCGAACAAAAAGCGGGCCCGGTTTTCAATGGAGCCTCCGTAACGGTCGGTTCGCTTGTTGGTGGACGAGTTCAAGAACTGGTTGATCAAGTAAAGACCCACGGCGTGGACCTCGATGAAATCGAAGCCGGCATCCATCGCTCTTTTCGCAGCCGCAGGGAACTGCCGGTAAATGATATCGTGGATCTCCTCCTCGGTCAATGACCTCAACAAGTTGTTGGAGTCCTCTGCCTTCTGTTGGCGAGGCCCATCGATGTTCACGGCAGAGGGTGCTGTGTAGGGAAGCTTTTTCGCCGCAAGAAAACTGGCGTCCGCAGCACGGCCGAGGGGCCAGAGCTGGGCCACGATGAAGGACTTGTTCTCGTGCACTGCGTCGGTCACCTTCTTCCAGGCTGCAACGTGCCTGTCGGTGAAAATGCCGGGAGCGTTCAGCACCCCGGCCAATTCCTCGGAAACCATAAGCCCTTCGGTGAACAACAACGTTCCAGGATACTGGGACCTTTCGGAGTAGTACTGGAGTTGCAAGTCGGTGGGGGTGTGGTCGTCCGCGGCGCGGAAGCGGGTCATCGGCAAATGGGTGATTCTGTGCCCAATGGTGACGTCTCCCACTTGAACAGGAGTGAAAACTGTAGTGTCTTTCAACGCTGGGCCTGGCATCTTTCCGGTGGTTGCAAAATTGGTCGATCCAATTGACTGTCGGAGTAATTAGTTGTGTTCAAATATCTCTCGCCAATTTATAGTCTCGGCCGCCATTCTGTACACGGCCAATTTGTCACCATAGGTCGGCAAATATTGAGCGCTCCAACAAGAGCCTGTCTTCGGAATTTGCAACTTTCGGCCATATCGGGCCGAATTAGTAATAGTCACGTGACATGAACTTTCTATAGTAAGTTTTGGCGGATGGCATTCGTAAGCACCGTCTCGTGTGGTAGTTCGGCTCAAGCGGATAGGATAGTTCTGTAGCTGAGGTGTGAACTGAAGTAATAACACAGCTTCTGTCTTCATATCACGTTTCTACCAAAATCTCTAAATGTCGAAAAAGTGTGAATTTTAATTAAAAGTGATAATTTCAGAATTTTGCTGCAATTCCCAAAGTAAGCCAGTGCCAAACCTAAAATAGGAAAACGATGGGCAAAACAATGATAGTTCAAACAGGAGCGGAGGGACACGATACCACTAGAAAAGTTTGCTAGGAAACAGGCAGTGAGAGCCAAATTGTGAGAGCTATCTCTCGCAGCCGTAAATTTGCAACCGAACTCGAGTCCAAATCACTCCCACGTTTCTTTCAGGCCGGGTAAAGGCAAATGAAGAAGCTCACCAACGAAACACCCAAACGAGCCTTCCCGGTTTCTCGAGGTCGTCTCGAATAGTTATGTCCTGACTCAACCACTGGAGTTGGGCACTTGTAAGCAGTCGGAGTAATTGCCAACTAGCCTGTTCCTGGTCAACGGTAGGTGGACGATTGTGGGAAAAGGCATCTTCCCCAGCCTGAACAGGAGTGAGCTTCCGTTTCTTCCGGTGCAAGCTAGCCGTAATGATTGCTCGGCTCAGCTGAGCAACGTTCGGAGACTTCGGGACATTAGTAACAATCACGTGCCCGGGGTACTCCACAATTCATCTAACGGCTCTGGTCTACCTGGACCGTTGTGCGACCTTATACAGCGCTCGCCAATTCCAGATCTTGATAACTGCTAAATCGGATTTTCATTCAAAAGTTTATCCGATAATTATTTTGACGCATCTGTCAAGGTTGCAACCAAAACTTCAACGCCGAACCGCGACATTCGACATCTACAACTTATCACTTAACATTATTAATTCATCTAACAAAATTCTCTATCGTATGTGTGCACGTTGCCTCGACATCATGCCAATGCAACACCCAAGCGGGCCTTCTCCTTCTCTTCGTCGACCTTGAGATCTTCTCCAGAGTTGGCGTAGGTGTTGTATCCAAAATTGCCGCGACTATAGAAGGTGGTTCTGTCGTATGGAGTCAAAGTCAACCCGTGCTCTAATCTAGAAACAAGATCCGGGTTGGCAATGAAGTTTCTACCGAATCCAACAATGGTACGTTCGTCGACGGTGTCTGTGATGAGGTTCTTCCATTCCTTGTCGTAGGTATAGTTACCACCTCTCAAGACGATGCCCTTCCAGACGTGGTAGACAAAGTCGTTCTTGACGTCCTTCTGGTGAGTCGAGTTGGCGATATCAGTGCGGCCATCGACCACGTTGACGTAGGCAAAACGGTTGCCGGCGACGGCCCTTCTTTCCAACTCGCTGAGGAGGTAGCCGTAAGTAGCAATAGGGTGGACTTCGTCATCTTCGACCTTGATGTTGTTGAAGTCACTCCAAGGCGAGAATCTGACAGCAAGCTTGGAGGCGGGAACGCCCTCCTTGATCAAGTTGTCGACAATGTCGAAAAGAAATCTGCCTCTGTTCTCGATCGAGCCACCGTACTTGTCGGTTCTCTTGTTGGTGGAGGGAGAGAAGAACTGGTTCAACAAGTAGCCGTTGGCAGCGTGGATCTCGACAATGTCGAAGCCGGCGGCCAAGGCGTTTTTCACAGCCAATGGGTACTGCTTGTAGATGATGTCTTCGATCTCCTCTTCGGTCAAGGACCTCAACTCGTTGCCGGCCTGGATCGATTCGTCCTTGTGCTCGTCGTCAAGGTCGACCGCCGATGGCGCCGTGTAGGGAACGCCCTTAGCCTTGAGGGTGGCTGGCAGCGCGGTTCTGCCAAGCGCCCAAAGCTGCAAGGCAATGAACGACTTCTTTTCGTGCACCGAGTCGGTGATCTTCTTCCACGCGGCAACGTGCTTGTCGGTGAAGATGCCCGGGGCGTTGGGGTAGCCGCTCAATTGCTCGGACGCGAACGTGGCCTCCGTGATCAACAAGGTGCCCGGGTGCTGTGCTCTGTCGGTGTAGTACTGCAACTGCAAGTCGGTCGGGGTGTGGTCGTCGGTGTTTCTGAATCTGGTGGTGGGCAAGTGGGCGATTCTGTGCTGGAGCGTGACATCGCCGACCTTGACTTCGGAGAAGACGGCGGTATCCTTTAAGGCTGGGACGGACATGGGAGGAGGCTTGGTGTGGTGGAAGGGGCGACGGGAGAGTTGCTGTGCTGAGGAGGTGGCAACTGGCGCATATCCGGACCCCTACTTATACTCCGGGGACTTGCTCGGAATTTGTAATCACGGCCCTAATTTTTAGCGGCGTTGCTGTCAAATCACGCAAACGGTGGTTGCGAGCCCGGCGCAGGGTCTGTGGTGGCTGGGAGCGCGACACGGCGCACGTGACCGTCGGCGCTAAGTGGAGGAAGCCCCGAGCGGCTTACCGAGCAGCGGGCTCCCGCGTGCGCGGAATCACACGTGACCGGGCCTCGCGGCTGACGCAGCCGGTCTCACTAAGCACCACATGTTGGCGCTCGCCATTGGTAAGCAGCCTGCACTTTACAGCCCGTCCGCCGTTAATACCGCCGCACACCACCACCACCGCCATGCCCGCTTACGTTATTACCGTGATCCTGAAACAGGGCCCCCAGGACGAGCGCTTCGAGCAGTACTTGCGTGACGTGTTGCGGGTCGAGAGCTTCACCACGGCGCGCTTGGCGCCCTCCGCCGTCGACTACTTTTTCGACACCGCCGAGCCGGAGGCGCTCCACAGCCAGATCAAGTTGGCGTACTCGACGTTCGAGACGTACGACGTGGTGTTCCAGCCCGCGGCCGCCCGCAAGGACAAGAAGTTGTTCGTGTTCGACATGGACTCGACGTTGATCTACCAGGAGGTGATCGAGCTCATCGCGGCGTACGCCAACATCGAGGACAAGGTGGCGGAGATCACCGAGCGGGCCATGAACGGCGAGCTCGACTTCAACGCCTCGCTCGAGCAGCGCGTGCTTTTGCTCAAGGGCATCGACGCGTCGTCGATCTGGGAGGAGTTGAAGCACAAGATCGAGATCACCAAGGGCGCCCGCGAGTTGTGCCGCGCGCTTGCCCGCCTCGGCGTCGTGATGGCCGTGTGCTCCGGGGGGTTCATTCCGTTGGCGGAGCACGTCAAGTCCGAGTTGGGCTTGCACTACGCCTACGCCAACCAGCTCGGCACCGACTCCAGCAACGTGTTGGACGGCACCACCGTGGGCCCCATTGTCAACGGCGAAAAGAAGGCCGAGCTCTTGCTTGAAATCGCCAACAAGCACGGCATCCGCGCCGACCAGGCTGTCGCCGTCGGCGACGGCGCCAACGACTTGAAGATGATGGCCGCGGCCGGTTTCGGGGTGGCCTGGAACGCCAAGCCCAAGGTCCAGTTGGCAGCGCCGTGCTGCTTGAACTCGGACTCGTTGCAGAACGTCTTGTATATAATGGGCTACACCGAAGATGAGCAGAAGGCATTGATTGCGGAAGAACAGTGATAGAGGGAGACTCGGGAGGAGAGAACCATAGAGACCTAGTACACATAAATGGACTACAACAACGTAAGCAGATGGCACTGAGGATGCAACGGCCCCTTTACCACGACAGAAGACCCGGTGACGAGAGCAAGTTCACCACTCTGTCCCATTCGTCATCGTTCTTTCCGCCTTTCAACTCTCAATCGTTACTCTCTCTGCCTAGCCCACGACGACGCCTCGCACCACGCCCATGATGCCGTTGAAGAGAAGCACCTCCGTGCCGACCGGGACGTCGGCGATCGGGATGGTCTCTTCCTCGATGTAGTCGTTGGAGAGCAAGAAGGAGCGCGCCACGCCGCACAAGCACCCGGAGCTGAGCTGCGGCGTGATCCACTTGGCGTCGGCCGCTCGCCTCACCGCCACGTTGGTGATCGAGCCCTCCATCAACTGGCGGTGGCTGTTGTGCAACAAGACCTCCTCGCGGCCCGGGTTGGTCCCCGGCAAGCACCGGGCGCGGGCGTCGCTGTAGACTTTTCTGTTGGTGGTTTTGAAGGAGGTGAAGGGCGAGATCAAGGACGACTGGCGGTCCAAGTAGACGTCCCAGCGGGCAGGGCTGTCGGGGCTCTCGGCCACGAGGCCCGACAAGAGGTCCGGGCGCTCGGCGGTCGCGTGCACCTCCACCACGACCGAGCCGTCGAGCTTGGCCAAGAGCCTCAACTTGTAGGGGCTGGAGACGGGCTGGCCGGACTCGGCGATCGCCAGACGGAGCTTGTCGCTGAGAAACTCGCTGGACACCGCGAAGTCTCCATGGGCGGCCAGCGCCGGGTACTGGAGCTTGAAGTACTGCAACGTGAAGCGGAGCCGCTGGAGATGCTGCTGGAAGAGAAAGAAGTTGGCGGGCGCGATGGAAGCGGCGTCGGCGGGCGGCGGAGAGGTCAAGTTCGGGTCGTAGCGGATGGTCGAGAGGATCTCAAAGCTGGCAGCGTCCTCGGGAAAGAACTCCGCCAGGTACGACTCGAGTCCGTGGAGGGTTAGTGGGTCTGTCATAGATGCGAGGGAGATGGTGGCGGGTTGAAATGGAGTTGGTGAAGACGAATAGTGCTAGCGAGGCTTCGGCGAGAGCCAGTGGGACAGATAGTCCGTGGCGGTACGACTTAGCGAGGCAGCGCGCGCTAGGGAGCGTAGCCCTGGGGAGCACGTTCGCGGCGTAGCGACACACTCAGCGACACACTCAGCGACACACTCAGCGACACACTCAGCGACACACCTCAGCGACACTCGATTCTCAATACGCCTACGGGCAATATCTCGCGTGCTCCTTGTCTAATATGCCATTCGTTCTATATATTCTATTTGCACGTGTCAGCACTAATACGGCTTGAATCTCTTCTTCTCCCTCATCGTTCTGACCTTCTCCTGGTCTTCTCTGAACTTGGTCAACAACTCGTTCATCTCCTCCTTCTTTCTCTGTCTCAACTGGAAACGGTAGAAGTCCTCCTTCTCCTTTTTCTTCATCTTGGCCTGCGCCTTGTCCAACTCGGCGGAGGCGACAAACTGCTGCTTGCCCATTATGCCGGCCTTGGTCTTTCTGTGGGGGCCCACCACCAAGGTGAACCCGTCCTCGTCGACCATCTGCGTCTGCAGCTGCAAGTTGTCGTACGACTCCTGCTCGACACGGTCAAAGTCCACCAACGCCTGCGACACGTGCGCCGACAACACCGCGGCGTCCAACGTCTGCGCTCGGTACAAGTCCAAGTAGTGCTGTGACGACTCCTTGGCGAGCGGAGCGGGCCAGTTGGAGACGGCCGGCGCCGCGTGCTTCTTCAACGCGCTGAACGCGAGCTGGCACGCGGCCTTGTCCACGAACGTGACGACGCCGCAGTTCTTGGGCAACTTGGAGGCGGCCAGGTCGTTTTTGGACGAGTGCACCTCGGGGTCGAGCTCCAAGTCCGACGTGAGCTTGCTCATGTTGATCCAGATGTCTTCCGGGTAGTCGGTCAACAAGCTGGCGGTGTAGCACTCGATGGTGGCGCCGATGGCGACGGCCTGGAAGTACTTTTTGAGGGTGGAGAGCGACGTCTCTATGGGCACGTTGCAGAGGAACAACGATCGGGAGGCGACGGCGGCGTCGGGGCCCTTGGCGTCGTGTTTTTTGACGTAGATGTAGTGGGGCGCCGGCGCGTCCGCGAGCTGCACGGGTATCACGTAGAAGCCCTTGATTTCGGAGCGGACCATGGTGGCGATGGGTGTGATGGGATGAAAAGATTTGAAGAGAAGAGATAAGTGTGAGAAATGCGACAACAGAAAACGACAAAAGCGAAGAGCGAAAAGCGACAAGCGAAACACGACAGGCGAAACACGACAAGCGAAAAGCGACAAGTCGGTAGGGCGAGCGAACGCGCTTGACGTGCACGGACGCGACATGCAAAGTAGACTACAGCGACGGCGGCCACCGTCTCGTGCCAGAGCAACGGGCCCGTGCGACGTTTCGTTGCCGTCTTGGACGACGCGTTGCGGCTCTCACTCGCTGTACCGGCCAGCGGCGTGGCGGGGGACGAGGCTCAGTGAGTATCGGCGACTGGTGCTGGTGGGGTCGCTAGGGAGAGCTGTGCTGGAGGGGTCGCTAGCGAGAGCGCTGCGCACGCGCTCCCCCCGCGAGCCCCCCTGCGAGAACCCTCGCGCTCTCGCTAGCGCGCACCGCCGCCCCAACACCCCGCGAGAGCCTCTCCCAATGTTGTTCCACACACACTCGGGCCAATAAAATTTTTCTATGGCCACTCCACTTTGATAGCCAATTTTATTAGTAGAGCGTTCTCACTAACACTTTTCACCAGCCCCATCGCACCCCCGCCAAGATGGACAAAGATACCCTTTTGCGGTCGTTGGCCGGCACGCTCGACGCCAACCAGCAGGTGAGAAAACAGAGCGAGACGCAGTTGCACATCTTCGAGGAGCAGCCCGGGTTCACGGCGTACTTGTTGGACCTCATCACCGAAAGCAACGTCCAGCTCGGCATCCAGATCTCGGCCGCTATCTTCTTCAAGAACCGGGTGGTCAACTACTGGGTGCTCCCGGAAAACAAGCCCGCCACCGCGCTCTACATCACCGACAACGAAAAGCCCGCCATCAAGGAGAAGTTGGTCCAGACCCTCATCAAGACGTACCAGAACAACCAGATCAAGCTCCAGTTGGCGACCGCCTTGCACAACATCCTCAACTCGGAAAAGTGGCTGGAGTTGATCCCCGTCATCAAGAACTTGTTGCACGACACCTCCAACGTCGACCACGTGTACACCGCGTTGATCTGCTTGTACGAGTACACCAAGAACTACCGGTGGTCCAGCTTGGAGTCGCCCAACTCGTCCAACCCGGTGCTCGAGGACCTCACCCACGAGTTGTTCCCGGCGTTGGAGGCGTTGGCCAACGAGTTGCTCAACAACCACGACTCCGCCGCCACCGACGAGATGCTCTACTTGATCATCAAGACCTTCAAGTTCACCACCTTCTCGTCGTTGCCGTCGTACTTCCAGGACCCCGCCAAGCTCGGCAGCTGGTGCCAGTTGCAGCTCTTGATCATCAACAAGCCGTTGCCCGCGTCCGTCTTGGACGAGGACTCGCTCGACGCCCGCACCCAGAACCCCCGGATCAAGACCGTCAAGTGGTGCTTCGCCAACTTGCACCGCCTCTTGAGCCGCCACGGCGGCGGCATCACCACCAAGGAGAAGACCTCCAACCAGTTCGCCTCCAACTTCTTGGAGAACTTTGTGCCCGAGATCTTGAGCGCGTACTGGAAAATCATAGAGGACTGGTCCACGCAAAAGATCTGGTTGAGCGAGGGCGCCCTCTACCACTTGATCTCCTTCATCGAGCAGTTGGTCGAGACCCCCGCGTGGAGCTTGATCAACAACCAGTTGGACGCCATTCTCAAGCACTTGATCTTGCCCACCTTGAACGCCACCGACGCCACCATCGAGCTCTACGAAGACGAGCCCGAGGAGTACATCAGACGCTTCTTCGACATCAACAGAGAAGGAAGCACCTCCGACGTGGCCTCCATCAACTTTGTCTTCAGATTGACCTGCAAGCGCTTCCAGTACACCATCGGGCCCATCTTGACGGTCGTCAACGAGATCTTCAACGCCAGAGCGGCCGACAGAAGCAACGTGGCCAACGCCAAGACCACCGAGGGCGCGTTCCGCGTCTTGTCCACCATCTCGTACAAGTTGGACCACAAGCACTCGCCGGTCGCCGGCCAGGTGGACAAGATCTTGCACACCTTTGTATACCCCGAGTTGTCGAACGAGGTGACTGCCGCCACGCCCTGGCTCACCGCGAGGGCCTGCGACACGTTGGCCATGTTCAGATACAAGTACAAGGACCCCCAGGTGTTGCAGGACATCTTCCAGGGCATTGTGGCGTGCTTCCAGAACCAGGAGCAGTTCCCCGTCCAGTTGACGTCCGTCGACGCCTTGTGCACCTTGGTCGACGAGGACTTGGTGGCAGACCACATTGCCGCGCAGGCTCCGCAGTTGATGGGCAACCTCTTGGAGATGTCCAAGCGGTTCGAGAGCGACATCTTGACCAGCGTGATGGAGACGTTTGTCGAGAAGTTTGCCAAGAACTTGGAGCCGTACGCCACCGAGTTGGCGTCCAAGTTGGTCGAGCAGTTTATTGTGTTGGCCAGCGAGTTGTTGGAGCAGCAGAACGGCGCCAACCACATGGACCCGGACAAGGAGTACCAGGCGGCCGGGATCTTGGGCACGTTGACCACCTTGGTGATAGCCATGACGTCGTCGCCCGACGTGGCGGCCTCGTTGGAGGGCGTGTTGAAGAACATGTTGACTTTCATCCTCGACAACGCCATGGTGTCGTTCTTGACCGAGGTGGTGGAGATCTTGGAGTCCATTTTGTTCAGCACCCGGGTGGTTTCATCCACCATGTGGGACTTGTTCCAGACGTGTATCTCGGCGTTCGACACGTACGCCTACGAGTACTGCGACAGCTTCCAGCCGTTTTTCGAGAGCATCATCAACCACGGGTTCACCAAGCCCGAGGTGACGGTCGAGACGCCGTACGTCCAGTCGTTGTTGAACGTGTGCTTCAACATCTTGAAGAGCGAGACGTTGGACCCGGTGTTTGCCGACAGCACGTTTGAGCTTCTCGAGTTGACGATCACCGCGTTGAACACGCGGTTCGTGCCAATCTTGCCTGCGTTCTTGCCCGAAATCTTTGACATCTTCAGCAGCTTGGAGAGCCAGGACGCGTTCGACGGCTACATGTTGCACCACTTGTCCATCTTGAAGGTGCTTTTCGGCGCCTTGTACGTGGACCCCGTGACCAGTTTGCAGTTCATCAACGAGAAGCAGTTCACCGCCAGCTTCTTCAAGTTGTGGCTCAAGCACGCGGACGACTTCCAGAGTGTGTACGGGTGCAAGCTTCAGATCTTGGCGTGCGTGTCGGTGGTGAAGACGCAGGGCATCACGCTCGTGCCCGAGGACTTGGTGGGCGAGGTGGTGGACTTGTTGTTCTCCAACCTCTCGGCGTTGCCCACGGCCATCAAGGCGCGCAACGAGATCTTGGCCAAGGAGCAGAGCCAGAAGCAGTTTGCGTCCACCGTGGACGGCGACGACGACGACGACGACGAGTACGGCGGAGCGTACTACGAGGAAGACTTGGAGGCGGACGAGGCGGAGTTGGAGGCCATGAAGCAGACGCCGATCGACGACGTCAACGTGTTCCAGGTGTTCACCAACGAGATCGTCTTCTTGCAGCAACAGGACCCATCCAAGTACCAGGCGCTCTTTGGTGGCCTCGACCTGAGCCAGCAGGAGTTGGTGCAGCAGTTGATCAAAATCACCCAGGAACAGCAAAAACAATAGATTTGAATAGTAGTAGACGAGTGCAATAGAAAGAGTAGGAAGAGAAGTGTAGAGACCAGAGAAGGAAGAGGGAAGAGAAGGAAGAGGGAAGAAAAAGACCACGTGAGCAGACGGCTGCTCGCCAGTCCCGCTCGCCAGGCAAGAGGCTTTTCGGCCAAACACCCGGCTAGGCTCCCAGCCAAACACCCGGCCAGGCTCCCGGCCAGGCTCCCAGCCCCGGCTGGCAGTCTGGGCCGGCATGGGTGCAAAAACGGCCGCAGAGCAAAGCGGGTGCCGCGCACGACCGCCGCGCACGACGGCAACAGCCACACGTGAACCCAAAGCGAGAGCCGCCACCTCCACCGCTCCGTGCTACGCTTCCAGATGTTTTCAGGCTTCGGATCGGGTGTATTTGGCGGCAGCGGCTTCGCGCCGCCCCTCAGCACCAAGTTCGAGGACTACTTCCGGTGCTACCCGGTGACCATGATGCCCGACAACATCCGCAAGGACGACGCCAACTTTGGCGGCAAGATCTTCCTCCCGCTGCTGGCGTTGAGCAAGTTGACCATGCTCCACATCCGGTACCCGATGTTGTTTGAGTTGGCCAACGAGGCCAAGGACGCGGTGACGCACAGCGGGGTGTTGGAGTTCGTGGCCGAGGAGGGCCGCGCGTACGTCCCGCAGTGGATGATGGCGACGCTCCAGGTGACCCCCGGGCTGTTGTTGAAGATCAGCAACTGCGACTTGCCGCTCGGCAACTTTGTCAAGATCGAGCCGCAGTCGGTGGACTTCTTGGACATCTCGGACCCCAAGGCGGTGTTGGAGAACGTGTTGCGCAAGTTCTCGACGTTGACCGTGAACGACATCATCGAAATCAACTACAACGACTCGGTCTACGGCATCAAGGTGTTGGAGGCCAAGCCGGACTCGCTGTCCAAGGGCATCTGTGTGGTCGAGACCGACTTGGAGACCGACTTTGCGCCGCCGGTGGGGTACGTCGAGCCCGAGTACCGGCCCACCGCCACCAAGGCGGCGAGCACGCCGCTCGACCCGGCCAAGTACAACCGCGGGGCCGGCGCCGCCACCATGGCCAAGTCGATCAACTACGCCAACATCGTGGCGGCCGCCAGCGACACCCAGGCGCGCACGTTCCACGGATCGGGCCAGAAGTTGTCGGGCAAGGCCACGAGCGACGAGAGCAGCGAGCCGGCCAACCTCCGCATCGACGACTTGGATCCGGACGCGCCGCCGGCGCGGTTGGACCTTCCGGCCAACCAGCTTTTCTTTGGGTTTCCGGTGGTGTTGCCGACGCCGGCGGCCTCGGAGGACGAGGCGGGCGACGACAAGAAGGCAGCCTTCTCGGGTAGCGGGCAGTCGTTGAGACAGAGCAAGAAGCGCAAGGACAGCACCAACGCACACCCGTCGTTGAAGAACCATTCGCGGAGCCCGGACTTCATAGAGATAGATTAGGAGAGACTGCCCGAGCGACTCGACGGGAACGCGACGACTCGGCAGGCTCGTGCCGCCCTCGGCGGCGAATACACGTATATAGGCAGGCTGGCGTCCTGTAGGACTCGTTTATTGCATTGGTACTTAGCGCAGAGGTCTGCGGGTCTACTTGGTGGTGGAGGGCAAGAAGACGTCGTTGCCCTGTTCCATGGCGCGGTCGGTGTGGTAGACAATGTCGACGGACTCCCAAGGGTAGGCGATCCAGACGTCGGGCACGGTTCTGGCGGCGTAGTAGTTGCCGTCCATGATCTCGGCCGGCAACGAGGCGCGCTTGGGCTTGGCCTTGTCGTGCAAGACAAAGATGCCGAACTTGGTGTCCTTGGGGTCGGCGTTCTTGGCCCGCGACTGCTCCTCGACGTCCTTCTTCAACTCGGACACCGCGTAGTGCAAGGTGGTTCTGGTGTCGTCGACCTCGTCGATGATCAAGATGTTCTTGCCGACAAGGTCCACCTTGGACTGGTTGTAGTCGATCCACTGGGTTCTGACCACCTGGGTGCCGACCTGCTCGGTGCCGTCGGCGCCCTCGATCTCCTCGTAGAGCGACAAGATGATGGCCATGATGCGCACGTTGGGGTGGCCCGGCTCCTTGAGGAACGACCGCAACATGCGGGCGGGAATGAACCCACCGCCGCCGATGGCGATGATCAAGTCGGGCTTGAACGCCTTGATTTTGTCGGCGGTCTCCTGGCACAACTGGTGCACGTTGTTGTACGAGATGTACATCTTTGAGTTTTCGGCGTCCATCCTGGCTACGGGTCGGGTACCAAAGGAAGAAGAAGATGGCCCCCGGAAAAAAAATCTCGGCGGCGGTGGTTAAGAAGAGCAGGCGGCACGAGCGGCGGCTCGAGGAGCGCCCGCGGGATCACCACTTCTCCGCGGTGCCTGGGCGCCCGCGCCAGGGCCGCTGACGTGGCGGGCCGCCGTGGCGGGCGTGCCGGGCGGCGTAGCGTGTCTACAACGTGCTCTCGGTAGAGCGGCCCGCCTGGGCAGTGGATCCCGTGGTGGGGTGCGCCGGTGGAGCTCGTGGTGGAGCTTGTGGTGGAGCTCGTGGAGGAGCTCGCTCGAGTTCGCTCTCGCTAGAATCGCGCTCGCTAGAATCGCCTCGCTGGAATCGCCTCGCTGGAATCGCCTCGCTGGAATCGCTCTCTCGCTGTATGTTCCGCCGAGGATCGCTAACCAGACGCCTGTCGCCTCCCCTACCCTACCCAGCACGGTCTTCCTCTCCTTCTCCCACCCCCTTCCATGCTTCCCTTGCCCCGTGCCTGCTCCTTGCCCCGTGCTTGCTCCTTGCCCTTCCGCTACTGCCTTCCGTCTCGGCCTCTCCGTCGGAGCCCCGCGGATAGCTCATCGCGCACCTGCATGCACTCGCTTCACATCGGCCCACGGCGTACGCCGTGGGCCCTGGCAGCAGCGGCCCCGCCGCGGCAACAGCACCGAGTCCCGGCCGACCTCCGCCGCCCGCCAGGCTGTAGCATCGGCCCTTGGAATGCCCAAAAGGGCGTGTGGGCCCACTAGCAGCGCTGCTTCCCACACACCGCACGATCGTGAGGATTTCAGCCCGCCGACGCTGACGCCGACCGACGCTGACCACAGTCGGGGCTCGCTCTACCGCCACTGCCAGCAGGCAGGCCCCCTGGCAGCGGCCCCACTGGCGGCGGTCCCACTGGCGGCGGCCCCTGGTCCAGACCCTCCCGCCCAGCCAAACGCTCCTCCGCTGACTCAGCGCTGACCAAGCGCGTTCCTGCCACCTGTCAAGATGCGCGTCACGTGACCGCAACACCACGTATAGCGAGCCAACGTCGCCGGCGGGCTCCCCACTCGCTATTCCAATTGACCAGGCAAGAATGAAGATTGCATACGCGTACTTTGCGTTTGTGTTGTCGACCGCCGCCGGCGCCATCTTGGGCGTGGACTACGGCCAGCAGTACACCAAGGCGGTGTTGTTGGCGCCCGGCATCCAGTTTGAAATGGTGTTGACCGACGAAGGCAAGCGAAAAGACCTCTCCGGGGTGCTGATCCGGCCGGCGGCCGGCGGCTCCGGCGCCGCCACGCACGACGTGGAGCGTGTCTACGGCTCGCAGACGGGCTCGTTGTGCACGCGGTTCCCGCAGCTGTGTGTGTTGGACATCAAGCAGCTCTTGGGCCACAGCGCCGACTCGCAGGCGGTGGCCCACTACTTGGCGCAGCACCACGGCGTGGCGTTGGCGGAGGACGCGGCGCGTCCCGGCGCCGTGCGCTTCGACTTGGGCCTCCGCAACAAGACGTTGGAGTTCTCGGTCGAGGAGCTCTTGGCCATGAGCTTGAACGACCTCAAGCAGCGCGCGTTGCACGACTTGGAGCACAACTCCGAGGCCGTGGCGTTGGTCGAGGACGTGGCGGTCGCGGTGCCTCCGTTCGCGTCCCGCGAGACCCGCCAGGCCTACTTGGACGCCTTGCACTTGGCCAACTTCTCCAACGTCTTGGGCTTGGTCGACGAAGGCTCCGCCGTGGCGCTCAACTACTTGACCAACAGGAAGTTCGACCAGCCCGACTTCAACGACCAGAAGGAGTACCACTTGGTCTACGACATGGGCGCGGGCTCCGTCAAGGCCACCCTCTTCTCGTTCGTCCCCTACAAGAACGGCTCCGTGGTGTTGGAGTTGGAGAATGTCGGCTTCGACGAGTCGTTTGGAGGCAAGTTGTTGACCAACTCCATCTACACGATCATCTCCGAGAAGTTCTTGAGCGCATTCGCCCTCAAGCACTCCGACTTGCCCCCCAAGGTGGTCGCCCGCTTGGTGGAGGCGGCCGAGAAAGCCAAGCTCATCTTGTCCACCAACGGCGAGTACCACGTTTCGTTGGAGTCCCTCCACGACGACAAGGACTTCAAGACTGTGGTCACCAGAGACGAGTTCGAGGACTTCAACTCCGACTTGGTGAACCGCATCACCGACCCCATCTTGGACGCCTTCAAGGACACCGGCTTGACCCTCAAGGACGTCAAGTCCGTCATTCTCAACGGAGGCTCGACCAGAGTCCCCTTTGTCCAGAAACACTTGGTCACCTTGCTTGGCGAGGACAAGATCTCCAAGTCGGTCAACGCCGACGAGAGTTGTTCGTTGGGCGCCACCATGAGAGGCTTAAAGTTGAAGACTAAGTTTTCCAAGGCCACCGACATCAAAGTGGTCGAAAAGACGTTCCACAACCACGAAATCGCCCTCAACGACGGAGAAATCCAGACGGTGTTCGCCAGAGGAGACGTGGTCAGCTCCGAGTCCCACCTCAGTTTGGGCAAGGTCGAGGACGTTGCCTCGTTGGGATTGTACGAAGACGGCCGTTTGGTCAAGACGTTCGACTTTGACGACTTGGTCAAGAAGTCGGAAAAGTTTGTGTGCAAGTCCAAGCAGTCCCGCGAGTTGTTTGGCACGTTTGTGTTGGACCACAACAAGATGTTTGACTTGACCAACGTGCAGGTCGAGTGTGTGGACAAGAACAAGAGCTTGCTTGATCTGTTGCTCAACAAGGAAAAGAAGAACGAACTTCCGGTCGAAGAGGAAGACGAGGAAGACGAAGAGCAGGTGGAGGACGAAAAGAACCAGGAACATGTCAACTCCACCAACTCCACCAACTCGACCAACTCCGCCACCAAGAAGCCGTTGAAGAAGCCAGTGAGACCAATTGTGTTGTCTGTTCCTAAGGCCAAGTACCCTAGGTTGGCGCCGTTGTCGAGGGCTGCCAAAGTGCAGCTGTTGGCCAAGCTCGCCTACTTGAACAGCAAGGACGAAGAGAAGATTGCTCTCGACGAGCAGAAGAACGTTCTTGAAGCTTTGTGCTATCTGATTCGGTCCCTCATTGAAAGCAACGAGGACCGGTTGAACGAAGAGATGAGCGGCAACGATTTGAGTGTGTATTCGGCGGATGTCAGCGACACTATCGAGTGGTTAGATTTCGAGAGTGACGACGCCACCGCCGCGTTGTTGGAGTCCAAGATCGAGCTCTTGACGAGAAACAAGCAGATCATCGAGAGATACGTCGAGTTGGCCAACACTGACCTTTCGCCCGCGGCCATTGCCAAGTTGCACAAGGACGGAGTGGGAATTCTCCAGACCATCCAAGAAAAGATGATGGACTTTGGCGCGGAGGTGGCCGAGGTGAGACAGAAGTACGAGTCGCACGGCTTCGACTTTGACAAGGAAAACAACAAGTTGAAGATCCAGATGCTCGTCAAGGGCGACGACAAGTTGCACAAATTCGAGTCGACGATGGAACGCTACAAGCAGACCGTCGACTCGGTGGGCGAACTCGCGCACATGAGCGACGAGGAGTACGCCGAGACGTCCAAGCTCATGATCTACGAGGTGTACGAGGCGTTGGCCAAGGGCATTGCCGAGATGCTCTTGGACGTGATCACGCTCGAGCGCTCGCACAACGAGCGGGTCGACCTGTTGAATCTGAAGCTTCTGACCCTCGCCAGCAGGAAGCTCCAGAAGGAGCTTCGTGACAAGCTCCGCAAGGAGAAGGAGGAAAAGAAGGCGGAGGAAAAGGGCGAAGACGTGCCAGATGCCCCGGAGGAAGACGTGCCAGATGCGCAAGAGGAAGACGTGCCAAATGTGCAACAGGACGATGGAGAAAAAGAAGAGGTCGAAGACGCCGCTGAGGAATCGTCACCAGCGGCAGAGGCGGAGGAGGAAGACGAACACGACGAGCTTTAGGTGTAGCTGAATAGACCGAATGAACACCACGTAACGAGAGAGGAGGAGCGTAGCGAGAGCCGCAGCGAGAACGTAGTGCGAGCCGTAGCGAGAGTCGCAGCGAGAACTGCAGCGAGAACCGTAGCGAAAGTCGCAGCGAGAGCGCGAGAGATTTGCGACAGAGTATTGCGCTGGCGCACGACCAAGAATACCAACGCAAATCTGGCAGCTACTCCACCGAGACAATCGACCCAACACCTTACAATGTCTGACGATAGAGCGTATAGGGACGCGCGTCGCGAGCGGCCGAGCGGCAACGGGCCGGCAGGCCAGCCTGGGCTGGTCCCCAAGAGACCCGAAAAAGACTTGCAGCGCTACAGCTCTGGACGAAGAGGCCACCAGGAAGAGATGAGTCCCTACGTGCCGCGGGCACAGTTCCACGACCGGGGCCGCGAGAGAGTCATGGACGCCGCCGAGCAGGAAAAGAGTGCTGGCGGCAGCGCCCGGGACGACTTTGCACGAGACAGGGATCCCAGGCGGGCGGTGGCCCCAGCAGCAGCAGCAGCTCCGGCAGCGGCTCGGGGCCCGCCGGCACGCTACGAGGCACGCTACGACGACAAGCGAGACAGAAACAGAGACAGGGCGTACCGCGGCAAGGAGGAAAGCTACGGCGAGAGGTACGGGGGCGACAGATACGACAGGTACGCCGGCAGTGGCGGGAGGAACGCGCGAGGCGACTCGTACAGGGGCGACTCTCGCTACGACTCGTACAAGGACACGTACACGGACCCCCGTAACGACTCCTCCAGTCGAGGAGGTGCTCGCTACCGGAGCTCCAACCGGGACGGTGACTCGTACCGCGGCGACAGCTCCCTCCGCGACGACAGCTCCTACCGTGGCGACAGCTCCTACCGTGGCGACAGCTCCTACCGTGGCGACAACTCCTACCGCGGCGACAACTCCTACCGCGGCGACAGCTCTTACCGTGGTGACAGCTCCTACCGCGGTGACAACTCCTACCGCGGTGACAACTCCTACCGCGGTGACAACTCCTACCGCGAGTCTCGCTACGACCCCTCTCACGGCCAGGGCCGGTACCAGAAAACGCAAGAGTCCGCCCACCAGTCCAAAGAGGCATCACCGCGGCAGCGTGCCTCCAGCGAAACCCCCGAACAGCGACTCGCCAAGTGCCAGCTGGGATTAGCCGACCTCGCCGACGTCGTTCCGCTCGAAGAGATCAGGACCATCGACTCGCGCTGGGGCGTCAAGCCCAAGGGCTTCGAGGAGGTCAGTGCCCAGCGCGCCAAGTTGTCGGGCTTGTTTCCTCTTCCCGGGTATCCTCGGCCGGTGGACTTCACCAAGTTGGAGGGCCTCATCAAGGACCAGGACTCGTCCAACATCTTGACGGCGTCCTCCAAGATCGACGCCATCGACTCGCGCAGCGCCCGCATCTTGCTTGTGCGCAACCTCGATTTCGAGACCATCAACTACTTGAAGGTGGTGGAGTTCTTCAACGACTACTTGAAGCGCATCGACGTCGAGCAGACCTCACTCAACAACATCGACACCAAACGCAAAACCAGCGACGACAAGAATCTCATCATCCTGTTTTCCAACAACACATGTGCTACGATCATCGCGTCGTTGAACGGATTACAGCTTCCTTTCAATCTATACAAGGAAGATGGAGAGGCGCAAAGAGACCAGGACGACAAGTTCACGCTCGATATCCAGCGTCCACACGAGTACGTGGTCCAGGCACTTCCACCACGGCCATCGCCACCGACAGGCGACGTCGACGACGTCGTGGTCGACAATCCCCGCAAAATCACCTTGGAGGTCGCCCCACTGATGACCCACACCGAGCTCCTTGAACAGCTTAGGCCGGTTGCTCCGGTGAAGGGATTGCAGATGTTGCGTGAGATAGGAACGAAGGAATCGTTGGGCATCTCGTTTGTCGAGTTTCAATTGGACGCAGACGTGTCCAAGTCGCTCGAAAAGGAGATACAGGCACTTGAGCAAATCATGCGGAGGTTGGTCGACGCTCAGGTGGCCAAGAGAGCGTTCTTTTCGTGCATCGTGCCCGGACAGACCAGCATCCAGGAATGTGCAGTGGATTTCAACACGTTGAGACACTTGGTAAGAAACGAGCGCGTGAGCACGCGCCCCAAGCTGAGAGTCATCCAGTTGTTGAACATTGTGACAGCCAAGGACCTCATTGAAGATCAGGTTTTCCAATTCGTGCAGCAGGACATATACCAGGAGGTATCGAAACTCGGTCGGATAGTCTCGATCAAGATTCCGAGACCGGCCAACGAGTACACACCAGGCTTGGTGCAGTTCAGTCAGCCGGGATTGGGAAAGGTGTACATCGAGTTTGAGGACGAGGAAACCGCATTGAGGGCGATCATGGAGTTGGCCGGACGCATGTACAATGACCGGGTGGTGCTCTGTGCGTTCCACAGCCACGAGGATTTCCGCAACGGGATCTTTTGAAGGGGGGAGAAGCAAGAAACCGTGGCACTACCTGTTGTTGGCAAAGGCCTTGAGTTGCTCGGGCACCGTGGGATCATGGCCGTGTCTGGCGATCAAGTCGTACAAGGCGCGGGGCAACTCGGGAATGAAACTCAAGCTCAACTTGATGATTTCGTTGCCCTCGAGGTTGGGAAAGCTGCGCAAGATCTTCATGGGTTGTGGCGAGGCCAACAAGGCGGACCTGTTGATGATGAGCTGGGCGACGACAAAAAGGATGTTCATGTGGGTGCCGTAGGCGAACAAAAAGTCCCAGAGCTTGAGCACCGAGGCCAAGGGCGGGGTGCATGCGCAGAGGGTCAAGACGGACGGGAAGGCGTAGATCTCGGCCTTGAGGAACTTGGAGTCGAGGTAGTCGCTTAGGATGGGGTCGATGATCTTCAAGACGAGGTCGACCAAGCTGAGGCCCGTGTGCACGCCGTCCAAGTTCGGGGTGATGTATAGAGGAATGTGATTGGTGATGAGGCCGTGTAGGATTGCGAACGCCTGGGGCTCGCTCTTGTAGCACGTGTAGGCGATGGGGGCCAAGAGCACGTTCAAGCCCTGGACGTACCCCACCTTGTTGTCGGTCTCGATGGCGATGCACGAGAGCACGCGGATGAGCGCCTGCTCCGACACCTTCAGGTGGAAGAGCTTGTCGTTCATCAAGGTGCGGAAGGTGTCGTTCTTGATCTTGTTGTAGATGGCGGGGTCGAGCTCGCGGGGCACGCGGGCGACGATGTCCAAGTAGCGCAGCGTCGCCAAGTTGGGCACGCGGGTGAGAATGGCCCACACGTACGAGCGGTACGGGCACTGGTCGTACCCCGGCGGCACCGTGAGGCCCTCGACGAGCACCATGTAGCGGAGCTGCGAGAGCCCGTTCTCGACAAAGTACTGGGCGCCGCCGATGAAGTGCTCGATCGAGTCCTTTTTGCGTCCCTTGAGCGACATGGCGGGGGCGCTGGTGGAGGCAGAGGGCGAGGGGCGGGAAGGCGAGGCGGCAGCGGAAAGGAGCGTGGTGGCAGCTGGCGGTGGAGGCGGCTGATCCAGCGTGTTGTTTTGCTGTGCGGGCGTGCGCGCGCCAACCGCCAGGCACCACATCCACGCCCGCCGCCACGTCGCTCACCACCACCACGATGTTCGGATTAGGCAAGCTCTTGTACGTGATCATCTTCACCGTCAACGGAATCGCGGTGCTCAGCGAGGACCGCTTCTTGAACCGCATCGGCTGGGGCTCGTCGAGCCCGGCCAACGTGCCGGCCGCTGCCCAGTACCAGTACTCGCCGGGGCTCGACGCGGGCGACGGCTCCGTCAAAACGAAGCTCATCAACTTGATCAGCGCCATCCGCACGCTCTTGCGGGTTCCGTTGATCGTCGTCAACGTGTTGGTGATCCTCTACGAGATTGTTTTGGGCTAGCGGCTGCCAAGCGCAGCGCCACCAAGCAGCAAGACAAACATCCAACACACACCAACAAACATCCAACAAACACCCAACGAGTCCTGACGTCTTGCCTCCGGTCCGACGGCGTCTGGGGCAGGACGCCTGCCGACGAGCAGGCACGTAAAGTCAAATAGTCAATAAACAACTGTCAATAGTCATGGCCTTGCTGGTTGCGTCTCTGGTTGACGTCTCTGGTCTTCAGTGCGTCTTCAGTACCAGTCTTCACGCAAGTGTTACTCAACCAGACCTCCGGCTCGGCTCTACTGTGCTCGCAAATATCATTAAATATATCTAAGGAACTGAATCGTCATTGTACACGGGTAATTATACAGTGGCCGCGGGGCCAGGTGGGGGCAGAGCTACGGGGCTACTCGGACTTGACCTCGCCCGTGTTGCTCTGCAACCGGTCGCGGGACTTCTTGAACAAAAGCTCCTGCTGCTTCAAGAGCTCCTCTTCCGACAAGCCCGAGTTCTGGAACTTGTTGTTTTTCTTCTCCTTGCCCTTGAGAAGCTCCTTGTGCTCGTCCAACACCTTGTTGATGATCTCGAGGTAGTTGTGGAAGTCCAACTCCTCGAGCGCCTTGACCACGTGGTCCGACGCGATCGTCTTCTTGGCCTCCTTCTCGGCGATGTCGTTCAGCTGTGTCGACAACATCATGATGAACTCGATGCTGCACTCGGTTATGGCCTCGCGCGCCTCTTTCGAGATGGCGATGTCTTTGGGCAAGATCTCGCCGATGATCTTCTGCACGGTTGCCTTGGGCAAGCTCAAGTCTTCGGTGGCGTTGCCCGTCGAGTATTCGGACATTGCGGCGCTCGTGCTGTCGTTTCGTGAGACAATGGTGGGCGATCAACAAGCGCAGCGCCATGGCCTTTTATACAATTTTTGGCGATGCACTGCTTATGTAAGCACCACCCCACCGCCAGAGCGGGCTGGCGCCAGGCAGCGGGGGCTACGGCGCAGGGGGGTCCCGCGGGGCCCCCGGTATCTATCTGCCCGGGGCCCGCTGGCCCCGGCGCCGCGTGTACCGGCGAGAGTTGAGTGGTGACTTTGTAGAGTGTTGCGAGGTGTCTGGTGAAATATAGTTGCGAAAAATCAGGCGAGCTGGCCGTGGGTTGTACCGGTGGGTTGCTCGCCGAGCAGCAGAGTCGCACAGTCCAACGTGTAGGGATGTCCGGGGGGCGTGGACTCTGCTGTCGTTGTCCCTCCGGGAGGCGCTGCTGGCCCTGTAGCGAGAGGATTCGGCGATCAGCGACAGACGCAGCGACAGACGCAGCGACAGACGCAGCCGTTCCAGGGCCTGCTGGCGACGCTAGCGGGCCCCAGTGGGCTCGCCCTCCCCCACAAACTGCACCACGCTCTCCACAAACTCCTTGGGCATGTCCGAAACAAGCCAGTGGCCGCAGTCAAACTCCTCGAACGACACGTCCGCAAAGTAGCGGGCAAACGCCGGGCGCAACTCGTCCCGCACAAACGGCGAGTGCTTCGCGTGCATCACGCGGACCGGCTTGGAGAACCGCGCCGCCGGCGGCTCCACCGGCCACCGGCCCACGTTCGCTAGCACGCCCGTGCGTTCGAACTCCACCACCGGCACCTTGAACACGTCGTGGCTCGCGGGACGCGCCCGCACGTTGCTGCGGAGGAAGAGCCTCACGCGGGCGTCCTGCTCGTGCCGCGCGAGAATGGCGTCGATCTCGCCCGCAGCCACCGTCCCCAGCTCCTCCACCTCGCACATGGCGCGGAGGTTGGCGGCAAACGACGCGCCGAGCGCCTCGTCCACCGGGCTGTTGTCGACCACCACCATCGCCAGCACCGCCGCGGGCCACCGCACCCCCACCGCCATCGCCACCTTGGCCCCCATCGAGTGGCCCACGAGCACGGCGTCCCGCCACCCGTGCCGCTGCAAGTGCGCCGCCACGTCCAGCGCCATGTGGTCGTAGTCGTGCGGCCACGCCCGCGGCGACTCGCCGTGGTTCCGCAAGTCGACGCCGTACACCGCGCGCCCGGTCCGCCGAGCGATCTCGCGGCCCACCGCGCGGTAGTTCTGCCGCGACCCAAAGAGCCCGTGGAGCATCACCACCGGCGGCCGCCCGCTCGTCCCCGCGGCCTCTTTTCTCCCCGGCTTGAACTGCTGCCACGCCAACTCGACCGGCGCGCGGTGGTACGCCCGCGCGGCCGTTCCCCGAATGCTCGTCGCTTGCCTCGCCAAGTGCTTCAAGATCATGGGAGAAGAGTGATGGTAATTTTCGCGCAGTCGTTCATTTTGTCTCCAAAATGAAGAGCCTACGAAGAAGCGCCTACAAAGCGCCTACAAAGAAGCGCATACGAAGAACCCCTACAAAGGCAAATGGCCTTCCCTCCTACCTGTCAAACGTCACTCATTAGTATTATACCTGCAAACAGCTACTTCTACTCGTTCTCCTACTCTCTAATCCTTCTTCTCCTGGTTGGCACCTCCCATGAACTGACTGAACATGGGGTTGTTCATGATGTTGGACAAGTCTGGTCCCTGGCCGTCGGCGCCTCCCAAGCCCATGTTCTGGGCCATGGCACGCACGGAAGGGTTGTTCATCAACCCTTGCAAAGCAGATGGGTTCGACATCATCTCCTGCGCGGCTTGCATTATCTGTGGGTTGTTCATCATTTCGCCCAACGATGGCATGCCGCCACCGCCGCCGCCAAACATACTGGCAAGGTCGGGCATGCCCCCGGCACCAGCACCAGCACCACTGCCAGCATCGGCACTGCTGCTTGGGTCGGAACGGACGCCTGTTTCCTCAGGCTTGGAGATCGACTGCTCCAACTCTTGCTCGACTCTGTTCTTGGCAGTCTCGTAGCCGCGGGCCATCGTGTCGGACTTGTTGTCGCCCTCGGAGTCCAATCCTCTCTTGTAGGCATCCATGGCGCCCTTGGCGTCGCCCAAGGCGTACTTGGCCAACCCCAATCTGGAGTAGGCCTTGGAGAAACCGGGGTTCAACTTGATGGCGGTCTCGGCGTCCTCAACCGCCTTCTGGTGCTCAGACGCGTACGAGTAGGCGGCGGCTCTGTTGGAGTAGTACACGACGTTGGACGAGTCGACGCCAATGGCCTCGGTGTACTTGGCAATGGCCTCGGTGTAGTTCTTGGCCAACATGGCACGGTTGCCTTCAACCTTCAAGGCGTCGGCCTTGGTCTTGTCCTCTTCGCTGATCTCGGCGGACGCGGCGACGGGGGCGGCAGCAGCAGCAGCGCCGGCGCCGGCGCTCTTCCCGTTGACCAAGTCGGTCAACGCCTCGCCGGCGAACGCGGCGTCCTTGTCCACTTCAAACGCATCGGCTATGCAGTCAATAGCCACGTCCATGGACTCGGCGTAGTCTTCGGCAATGGCCTTGTTGGCGACAGACTTCTTCAAGAAGTCGATGACGCTCAACGCTATTTCTTGGTTGGAGAGAGTCATTCTGGTGGGTGGAGATGGAGAAGAAGCGGTGGGTGGCGGCACGCTCATTATAAGTGGATCAAATGGGCCGCGTGTTCTCGAATCTTCTTGGGCGCGCGCACGACCTAATACGCTAGGCGGCGCGGCCACCGCCAACCCGCCCGTCGTCGCGCCGCCGGACGGCGGCCACCGTCCGCTTGAGGACGTGCTGGCGCTGCTTCAAGCGCTGGAGCTCGGCCCGCACGTACTGCAGCACCCCGAACCGGGTGAAGTCGGCCCGGAACTTGAGAAAGCTGGCGATCTCGGCGGCAATGGTCTCGTGCTCCACCTTGATCTCCATGTTCAACCGCATGATATGCTTGATCTGGTCCGACTTGGTCATCACCAACTTCTTGTAGCGCGACTTCTTGTTTTCCATGATCCCCCCGAGGTTGAAAAACGTGCTGGTGGTGTCTTCTTCCACGTCGGGTATCACGTCCACCGTGAAGGTGTTGCGCCGACTGAGCGGCTGGTCGGGTGGCGGCGGCGAGTGCAACGTCTCGTACTTGCGCAACTCGTCGTTGATCTCCCGGATGCTCGAGTACACTTCCTTCCAGCTGCCGATCTTTTCCGTGACCCGTTGCACGCTTCGCAAGAGCAAGTTGACCGACAACTCGAGCCATACCGTGTACGCTAGAAGCTTGTCGAGCCGCGAATCGTCCTTGTCGTATTCCCGGCCGGGCTCGCCGCCTTCTGCTCCGAAGAAGGGTCTGCTTTTTTCAATGGCGAACTCTGTCACAAGCCGGATATCGGCCTGCTTCACCTGCCCAATTGCCACGAGTTTGTTCAACTTGGCAATGGCGACCCGGTAGCTGTTCAAGTCTCGGGCCGAGAAGTCCAAAAAGTACTCCATCTCCTGGATCTGGCTGGCCGAGAGCCTCACCTCTCCTAGTGCAGCCTTTTTCTGCTCCTGGGACTGCGAAATCTGCTTGATGGCGTCAAACATGCCATTTCTCGCATTGTTCTGGATCAAGAACATCTTGTAGAACTTGTCCAGGTCAATGCTGGACTGGAACGATAAGGAAGCAAACAATAGATTCAACCCTTCGATCAATCGGTTGACGCGGTACTTGTGGAAGAAAGGGGTGGTTGAGTTTTCAAAGTTGTAGTTCAACCAGAAAGTGTCTTCGTCCGGGAAGATACTGAGTGGCGTTTCCAACTTGGTGGCGTAGATGATCTGCTTGATGGTTTCTATGGATTTGTAGTTGGAGTACCCATTGGTGTCCTTGAAGAATATGAGCCAGTCTTTGCGATTGGGGTCGTACTTGGCGTTGAGCGCCGCCAATACATAGGGCCTGCTTCCACCAGAAGCCCCTCCTCGGGGAAAGTTGTACTTCTCAAAGTGGTCAAAAGTGACTCGCTCGATCTGCTGAAAGTTGGTTTTGGTTACGGAGCTCTTCATGGCCAGAAACCCAACATAATCAAACACATTGTAGCGGTTTTTGGGGTCCTCCAGCATGAAGTCCAAGCGCGGGTCTCCGAGAATATCCCGCAAGTTTTCGATTCGGTTGAACTTGACGTAGAGAGTCAACGGAGTCATGTTTTTGGCGTTGAGGCGGTTGACGTCAATGTCGTTTCGGGCGTCGGTCAACAACTCCGATTTGTCGAGCTCCTTCAAAATGATATGCAACAAGGTATTCTCCAGCTTGTCCATATGGTCGTCAAACTGGACCTTTCCTCTGCCGTACTTGTCATACACACACTTGAATGTTTCCAAGATCAACTTGTCGTACTCATGGTGGTCGTAACATCGGCAGATGCTGAATAGCGGAGTGTGTGAGTTCATGTCCTTGATTTTCCAATCGATAAGATGCCCGATCCGGCCAAGGAGCTGATAGTGGTGGAAAAGATAGTGCCCCACGGTCCGGCCCGAGTTGTCGGTCGAATTGAAGTATGCAATTTGTTCCTCGAGGGTGGCGTTCTCAAGAATGAGGTCGGCCAATTCGACGGCGATCGAGCCGCACTCCTCGGTCAACGCCACCATCAAGAGGTTCTGGTTGGTCGTTATGTTCTTGTCAAAGAGGATGTCGTCGATGCTAAACCACAGAAGGTTGCGGTTGACCAAGAGGTTGTAGATTCGGAGGTCCTTGGCCTTGATGGAGAACATGATGCAACTCTCGCCGTTGATGTTCCTGCTTTTGAGGAAATGGCCACCAGGTACGTCACTGATATCGAGCAACTCCTCGAGCCGGCCGAGATCGTTGCGCTGAATGGCGGACCAGAAGTCAAAGTTCTGCTGCGAGTGCCTCTTCAACACCTCGTACTCGTTGCTCAAGTGGTATATCACCGCGTCGATGTTGCTCAAGATGTAGTTCAACTGTCCGTCGTCGGAGCTGTCTACCGAGTTGAAGTGCTTGATGTAGTAGAGGTGAGCTTCAAGGTTCTCCACCTTGGAGTGCACAATCACCATGATAAGGAGGCCGATCAAAGTGTCGGCATCCACCGGCGAGCCGCCCGCCGATTCGGTCCTCGTCAAGATCTCGACCGCATTCTTGATGATTTGGGTCTTGGCGCGCAGGTTGGTGATCGAGGTGTCGGAGAGCTTGCTGAACTCGTCGATCGACAAGGCGACCCTCCTTGCGAGCTCGTTCAACTCCCACGGCTTGTCGGTGGGGATGTCCAACTGGTTCAACGCCAAGCACGAGAGCTGGGCGAACCGCTCGGGCGAGTACTTCTTGACGGCGTCCGCGTCGTACTCCTCCTTGTTGTCGTCCTCCACGTTGAACTGGAACACAATCTGCGCCCAGAGCTTGTCGTAGAGGTTGAGCTCGACGTACTCGTGCACGAGCTGGTTGAGATCGAGCCCCGGGTAGATGTGGAGAATGTGGTTGATCAAGTTGTACGTCTGCTCGCTGGTGGGGTTGTCGACCTTGACGCTGTTCAGAATGGTGGAGAAGGCCTCTTCGAGAATGCTCTGGAACTCGACGACGATGTGCGCCAACTTCTTGCGCGTGTGGGTGTGGAGCACGCGGAACTGCTTGTTGTTGTGGTGGAACAAGCGGTAGAAGTCGTCCGAGACCGCCTTCGAGAGGAGCGGGAAGCTGCGGAGGAGCGTCTCGAACGTGATGTCGGGCGGCGGGCGGTGGGAGAACGGCACAGGTTGGGTGGCCGCCGTGGCGGGCGGCGCGGCGGGGAGGCGCCGCGGCACCAGCTTCGAGTGCGAGCCCACGAGCGTGTCCTCGATGTGGATCACCATGAACTTGCTGCCTCGCGGGAAGTAGTCGCAGAAGGAGCAGAACTGCGACACGCCGACGATCTTCAACATGAGGCTGCGCTTGAAGCCCTTGCCGGTGAAGATCATGCCGTTCTTGATGAGGATCTGCTTGCCGTTCACGGTGTTGTAGATGACCAGCTGGACCTTGGTGACGGGGGTCACGGTGGCGGAGTACGACGTGCTGGAGCGGATGATGTGCGATCGTATGAAGTCCTCGCTGGTGTAGCACAAGTCGCGGAGCGGCGTCGCGGTGGCCGCCGGGTCGAACGCCTGCTGGAGCGTGGCCGCCGGCGGCACCAAGAGCGTGTACGACGTGTGGTCCTGTGCGAGCTGGTCGATGGTCTGCTTGAACGGCACCTTGTTGAAGTTGGGGTTGTTGAAGATGGCGTTGAGGAGCGGGTTGAACAACAACGGTAGGTGTGTGATGGACGACATGGCAGAGGAGTGGCGACCAGCGGGGTGGGTGGGGGCTCGGAAGGGAAGCTGGAGCGGCTGTACGTGTCGCTAGATGTGACTCGCTAGATCGGGGCTGCCGCCAGATGATGCTGGTGCGTTGCGCGGCGCGGGGGGGCCGCTGGCGAGTCTCGCGCGCGGGCGCCGGGGAAGCAGCCGCTGCGCTCGCGCGCCGTCAATTTCGCCTGGGTCTCGCTAGCTCTCGCCAGGGTAGCGAGAAGGAGGTGAGCGATATCTCGACAGCCACAAGCCATTGAGTGCTGGAATAAAGAAGCTCGCCCAGGAGAATTTAGAGGTGTGCTGCGGCCCAGAGCGGGACTGAGTGGACCCGTGCGCCGCCGCTGTGCGTTGGAGGAGTCGCTAAGCGCCGTGAGAGATAGTGCTCGCGGCAGTGCTCGCGGTAGACTCTCGGTAGTGCTCACGGTGGAGTCTACGAAGAGTCTCACGTAGAGTCTCCACTACAACTCCACTACAGAGACGCTACTGTCAGACTCATCTTCGCCATTCTAGCTTCCTCTCCCAAACCCGCTCACCTCCCATTTACAATCCTCTGTACTGTCTATTCACTTCTATCTCATACTAGTTCGTCTCCTGTGTCCGGGTCCTCAACCCGACAGACCCCGTCAAGATGCTGGGCTTGGTGCTTTGCACGGAAAACCCGCTCTCGTGGGACTGCTCTCCCTTGGCCCCAAATCCTCCTCCGCCGGGAGTCAAGATAACCACCCGGTCCCCCTTGCTGACCTTCACCGTGCACTTGCCCCCCAAGGAAATCCTTCTGTACGTGTCGTCGGTGGTGGACTTGCGGTACCAAAAGTTCTTTCCTCTGAGCCCAGGGCCGCCGCCAAGCAAGCCAAACGGCGCCAACGCTCTTCTTTCCATCAAGCACGACACCTCGAGGTTGTCGTACCGGAACTCGATGTCACGCACCACCCCGTTCCCCCCATGGTGGAAACCTTCTCCTCCAGAGCCCTCTCTCACCGAATACTCGCGCACAATCGCAGGATACCGCTTCTCAAAGAGCTCGGTGTCGGTGATACGGGTGTTGGTGGTGTGGCATTGCACCACCGACTGGCCGTCCCAGGTTGGGCCCGCGCCAGACCCTCCGCAGATCGTCTCGTAGTATCCAAACGAGACGCCGTTCGCCTTGTCGCTGATCCCAAACGTGAAGTTGTTGCAGGTACCCTGCGAAGCTGCTGCGGCCTCGAACGCCTTCAACATCACATCGACTATTCTCTGCGTCGTTTCGACGTTCCCGCCCACAACGGCAGCCTCGTACGACGGGTGCACGATCGAGCCCTCTCGAGTGAGAAACTCGATCGGTTTCAAGCACCCGTTGTTCAACGGAATATCGCTGCTGATCAAGGACCTCAACACATACAACACGGCCGAGTAGAGAATGGCCCGCGGAGCATTCAAGTTGCCGTAGATCTCGTCCCCCGACTTGGTGAAGTCGAACACGGCCCCACCGGTCTCGCCATCGATGGTGACGCTGAGCGCGATGGGAGTCCCGTCATCCAAAAAGTCCTCCGCCTCAAGCGGCTTGCCTCCGAACTTGGCGTGCGCCACCTTCAACAAGTTGCGCACGGCGACTTCTGCCGTCGACTGGATCGCCCCCATGTAGAGGTCGATCACCTCGAGACTGAACTGGTTGACCAACCTGTCCAACAAGGTGATCCCCTTGTAGTTGGCAGACACCTGTGCCTTCAAGTCGGAGATGTTGTCGCTCAACGTTCTCGTTCCCGAGCCACCCGGGTGCTTGGCCGGCTCGTCAAACAAAAGACGGGTGATTCCCTCCTCGTCGAACTTGCCCTCCGAACACAACTTGTGGCTGACGATCGAAGCCCCCTCGTCGAAAATCGTCTTGGAGTTTGGAGGCATCGAGCCCGCGGAGATCGAGCCAATGTCGGCGTGGTGTCCCCTGGAAGCGGTCCAGAAGATGACGCGGTTCGATTTGTCCAAAACCGGCGTGATGACCGTGATGTCAGGCAAATGCGAGCCTCCTGCCAGGGGGTGGTTGGAGACCAAAACGTCACCCGGCTTCAACTTGCCTTCCCAAATCTCCTTCTGCGCCTTCACGGCAAACGACATGGCACCCAAGTGGATGGGCACGTGCGGAGCATTGGCCACAAGATCGCCGTTGCCGTCGAACAAGGCACACGAGAAGTCGAGTCTTTCTTTGATGTTGGTCGAAATCGCGGTCTGCTGGAGGGTTCTTCCCATTTGCTCGGCAATGGACATGAAGCGGTGGCCGAACACCGAGAGCTGGATGGGGTCCACCGCCTCCCTGGAAAGCTGGGGCTTTTCCTCGTGCTCCACCAAGAGCAAAACGTGGTTGGGCAAGACGCAGGCCTTCGAGTGGGGTTCCACCAAAATGGTCTGGGTGTTGTCGATGATGATCGCGGGCCCTTCGATGATCGAGCCGGTCGCGAGCTCTGGTAGGCGGTGGACGGCGGCTGGCGACCAGCCGCTGCCCTCAAAGTAGATGGACTCGGTGCCACTGCCCTCGGTAAGGGTGACGGTGGAGGCCGGGTCCAACTGCAGGTACTCCTCGTACGGGTTGTGGCTCTGCTTGTCCGGGTTTTCGACGATCAAGAGCACCTGGACGTCGTCGACCAAGACGGGCCGGTCCAACTTGAACCCGAACTCGGCGTGGTGTCTGGCGACGAAGCGGGCGTCGGCGTCACGGTCTTCGCCGTCGGGTCTCTGGATCAACAAGTGGGTGTCGGAGCCCCTGAAGCGCATGTTCAAGTAGACCTCGACGCGGTACTCGAAGTGGGACAAGTTCTGGTCGAGGTAGTCCTTCTTGGCGTCGGCCACGAGCAGGTCGATCTTGGCGTCGATCTTGGGCAAGTTCTCGGGGGCGTAGACAAACGAGGCGGGCGACTGCTTTTCGACGACGATGTCGGCCAAGTAGATGCCGTACGCCGACAACAAGGACGAGTACTTGTGGATGGCGACGCGCTGGATGCCCAAGTTCTTGGCCAACGCGACCGAGAACTGGCCGCCGGAGCCGCCGAAGCAGGCCAAGTTGTGGTCGGCGGTGTTGAAGCCCTTGGCCTCGGTCAAGTTGCGGATGGGGCGGGCCATGGCCTCGACGGCGACCTTGAGGAAGCCGCACGCGACCTCCTCCGGGGACAAGGCGTTGCCCTCGCTGTTGATGGTGGCGGTGAGCGCGGTGAACTTGGCGCGGGTGACGGCGTAGTCCAAGGGCTCGTCCTGGCCGGGGCCAAAGATGCGCGGGAAGTGCTCGGGCAAGAGGCGGCCCAAGAACAAGTTGGCGTCGGTGACGGTCAAGGGCCCGCCCTTGCGGTAGCACGCGGGGCCCGGGTCGGAGCCGGCGGACTCGGGCCCGACGACGAACATGCCGTTCTTCCAGAAGAGCATGGAGCCGCCGCCGGCGGCGACGGTCGAGATGTCCAACTGCGGCGTCTGCAACGCCACCTCCAGGACCACGGTCTCGTAGATGTGCTCCAAGGCGCCGGCGTAGCGCGACACGTCGGTGGAGGTGCCGCCCGCGTCGAAGCCGAGCGTGGCGACGCCGCTGGCGGCGCCGGTGGCGGCGTCGTGGCACGTGGCGCCGTACCCGACCATGCCGCCCGCCGGGCCCGAGAGGATGGCCTTCAAGCCGGTGAACTTGTACCACGGGCACAAGCCGCCGTTGGACTGCATGAACAACAACTTGTTGCCGAACGCCGCGAGGCCGCCCTCGAAGCCGTAGCCAAAGTTGTGGATGTACTCGCGGATGACCGGCGACAAGTACGCGTCGGCGACCGTCGACGACGTGCGGTTGACCATGCCGATCATGGGCTGGAGGCGGTGGGACACCGAGACCTCGAAGCCGATGCGCTCGGCGATGCGCGCCACCGCGAGCTCGTGGTCGGGGAACGTGTACGAGTGGAGCAAGCACACGGCGACGGAGCGCACGCGGCCGGCGTCGTAGACGGCCTGCAAGTCGGCCTCGACGGCGGCGTAGTCCGGGGCGCGGAGCACGCGGACGGGGTCGCCGGTGACGCCGGGGACGACGGCGGCGGCGGCGTCGCACGCGAGGCGGTGGCCGCCGCCCTCCAGGAAGCTCTCGACGGTGACGCGCTCGTCGACCTCGAGCACCTGGCGGTACAACTGGCCCAACTTGCGCGCGGTCAAGTCGAAGATGGCCGGGCGCGTCTGGTTGCCGATGGCCAACACGTCGCGGAAGCCCTTGGTGGTGACGAGGAGCACCTCGGCGCCCTTGCGCTCCAAGAGCGCGTTGGTGGCCACGGTGGTGCCCATGCGGATCAGCTCGATCAGGTCGAGCTGCAACTTGCGGTCCTTGGGGATCGCGGCGCCGTGCACCGCCTCGAGCACCCGCCGGATGCCCTCGGTGGGGGCGTCGCGGTAGTTGGCGGGGTCGACGGAGAGGAGCTTGAACACCAAGTCCGGCTGCGAGGGGACCTTGGCGATCACGTCGCAGAACGTGCCGCCGCGGTCGATGGCGATTCTGATTCCGGGCATGCTTTGGCGGGCTGGTGAACTGGCAGAGGGGCCGGGGGCTTTATAGTGGTGGGCGGTGGGCTGTTTCGGCACTTCTGCGAAATGTGCCGAGACTGTGGATCGCTGATTGATTGCGAGATCGCGGCTGCGCGGTGAGCAGTGAGCGGTGAGGCTGCCCAGCGGCCACCGGCCAAGCGCCCACTCTGCCGGCCGCCGGCTCTGCTGGCTCCGCCGCCGGCTCCGCTCTCGCTACTCGCACTCGCTACACGTTCTCGCTACACGTTCTCGCTACGCTCTCTACCATCTGCTACGGCGGTTCTATTGCGTGTATTGGCTCACACTGAGAGCTTGCTGATCCTGTTGCCGAGCGTGTCGTAAAGTTCCTCCTCTTCCTCCTCATCCTCTTCCTCCTCCTCTTCCTCCTCCTCCTCCTCCTCCTCCTCTTCCTCCTCAATCACGTTCCCCAAGTTGTCGTACCGGACCTCTTTTTCCACCACGTTCCCGAACTCATCGTACTCCTCCTCCTCCTCCTCTTCCTCACTCTCACTCTCGCTCTCCTCCTTGCGGTTCACGTTGCCCATCATCCACACGTCCTCCGACTTGCCCGCCTCCTTGCGCTCGCGCGCCTCCTTCTCGATCTTCTCCAACCACGCCTCCTGCGCCGCCACCACCGACGCCGAGTCCGTGCACTTCTGGTACTCCTGGATCAACTCGGCGTTGATCTTGAGAAACGTGAGCCCCCACGAAAAGTTCTCCAACAACTGCTCGGCCCAGTCGACGTGGCCCACCACCGCAAAGCACGCCGCCAACGCCTCCACGCAGTTGAGCCGCCACGGCTTGCCGTAGTTCACCGGGTTCGCCGCCACCAAGTACGGAAGCAACCGCTCGTTCTTGCCCCCGATCTTGTGGAACGGCACCTCGTCCAACCGCGCCCACGAGCACTCCACCACAGACGCCCCGTGCTCGGCCACGATCTCGAGGTCGTCGGGACACACCACAGACTTCCCGTTGGGCGACACCACGATCCCCGCCGTCTTCTGGCCCACCCGCATGTTCTTGATGTACCCGAGCCGCTCGAGCTTCTTCCCGCTGCACCGCTTGGGGTCGCAGTGGTCAAAGTCCCACATCCCCAACTTGACGGGGAACTTGCCCTCCGATGAGCCCGTCGTGTCCGCCCCGGTCTCCTGTCTTCCCTTCCGGATGTGATGCTGCTTCGACTTGTGCCCGTTGGACGTTCTGGCCTTGCTGGCCCGCTCTTCAGTCACCTTGTTTTTCCCTTTGGCCATCTTATAGTTCTGTGCTGGCTCTGCTGTTGGCTTTTCGGCTGGCTTCTTGGTTGGCTTTCACTGGCCTGGAACAAAGTTTTGAGATGGTGATAAAAAGTGCGATCCAGTGCTCCAGCCACTACAGAACGTGCTGCCTGGAGCTTAGGCTCCACGCCGGCTTTCTCCTCTCTAGCCTCGCGCAGACGGCGTCACTGCTCTTTAATAAGCGTCGCCTCAATCTCTCGCCGGAATTTGCTCTACGTTTCACCAAAATTTGGTCCACTTCACCAATAGTTGGTCTACAAGTCACTGCTCAAACTCTCTCATTTTTCCATTTTATTGCAAAAAGTGTCAAATATAAAGCATCAACCAACACGGAGCCAAATGACCTTGGCACCTGACTATGCTCCGAAACGGACTACAACTTCCTTCCTAACTCTTACCACTCTGTTTTTCACTCTCTTTCACTTCCCACTGACTCCCTAATAGTTACATCCTCTCATCAGTTGACTCCTCACACTTCTACAGTCCTTAATATCAAATCAAATTAAATTACATTATACACTTTAGAAATAAACCATTACCCAGTCGTTTAAAACTCTTCGTCGAAAGAAAAGTTGCTTTCGGCAGACTTCGAGTCGTTTGCCGTGGCCATGACACCAGCCTTTTGGTAGTCACTGACTCTCTTTTCGAAAAAGTTGGTCTTACCAGCCAAGGAAATGTTTTCCATGAAATCAAAGGGGTTGGTGACGTTGAACACCTTCTTGTTGCCCAAGGCAACCAACAATCTGTCGGCGACAAACTCAACGTATTGACACATGAGGTTGCAGTTCATACCCAACAAGGAGATTGGCAAGGCATCGGTGAAGAATTCCTTTTCAATCTTGACAGCTTCAGTGATGATTTGTTCCACGATTTCTGGGTTGGGTCTGTTCTGCAAGTGCGAGAATAACAAGCACGCAAAGTCGGTGTGCAAACCTTCATCTCTACAGATCAACTCGTTGGAGAAGGTCAAGCCCGGCATCATACCCCTCTTCTTTAACCAGAAAATAGAGGCGAATGAGCCAGAGAAGAAAATACCCTCGACGGCAGCAAAGGCAACCAATCTCTCACCAAAGAGAGCGTCGTCGTCGCTGATCCATCTCAAGGCCCAGTCGGCCTTCTTCTTGATGGCAGGGATGTTTTCAATGGCGTTGAACAAGTAGTCGGCTTCCTTGGGGTCCTTGATGTAGGTGTCGATCAACAACGAGTAGGTTTCGGAGTGGATGTTTTCCATCATGATTTGGAATCCGTAGAAGCACTTGGCCTCGGACACCTGCACTTCGGCGGAGAAGTTCTCCACCAAGTTTTCGTTGACAATACCGTCGGAGGCAGCAAAGAAGGCCAAGATTCTCGAGACAAAGTATCTTTCGTTGTCGTTCAACTTGTTGTTCCAGTCGTTGGTGTCCTTACTCAAGTCGATTTCTTCGGCGGTCCAGAAGGAGGCCTCGGCCTTCTTGTACATTTGCCAGATTTCGTGGTACTTGATGGGGAAAAGCACGAAACGGCGGGGGTTTTCGATCAACAATGGCTCTTCCTTCTCCAAGGCCTTCAACTTGTGGCGGTGCGCCTTGTGCTTGGTCAAGAATTTCTGGTGCACCTGGTCGTCGTCAACGACTTCCTTTTCGTTGTCGGTGGCGGAGGGGGTCATCTCTCTCACGGAGACGAGCGAGCCCTTGATGTCGGAGATGTTTTGGGAGAGGTCCTTTTGCTCGGCCTCGCTGGCCAACTTTTCGGTCAACGACTGGCCCTTGAGGTTGGACATGTCCAACGATGAGATCTTGCCGGTTAAGCCTTTGGTGGGGGTTTCTTGGATGGACATTGCGGAGGGGGGTTTCGAGTTCGTGACAACTGATGGGTGGATAATGAAAAATTTCAACACCGACTGTGAGGAATTCCCGTCTTATTTATACAGCTGAAACTAGCAGACGTTGGTTTGTGTTGCTCGAGCAAAGGGTGGGTCGGAAAAGAAAAGCTGAGGTGAGCGGCAATACGAAAGTGCAAATCGCGTAGCAAAGTCGTGCGCGCGTCGCATTTATTGGGGCACAAACCGGACGTGTGCTGCACGCCCGCCGCCACAGGGGCCGCCCGACGGGCGAGCGGCGGGCCCAGCGGGCCGGCTGAAGTGTGTGGCCCGCTGCCAGGGCCAGTAGGAGGCCGCCGTGGGCGTTTTCCCGGCGCCAAACGCTCCCCAGACGCCCAAACCGGCCCCCTGCTCGTCCGACGTCGGCCCCCGATGGCTGGCCAAAGTACGCGCGTCTGGCCCGCGAAATCTAAACACGCATGACGTGGACGTGAAATAAAACACGTAAACACGTCTCGAATTAGAAATGCATAAACACGCGCCCCGGGGATCTTCCGCCTCCACTGCTACACGTCTGCCTGCTCAAAGCGGCCGCGGGGCAGACCCGTACCTTTCTCGAGATCGGCTCATCTCATGACTGGCTGTATCGCACAATGGAGAATCTGGCTCGGGGTCCGATGTGGAAAAGTCAAGATTGCTTCGGCCGCATTGTGTGGCATGCTCGTCTCCTGGTGCTTGGCTTTGACACCAGACACGTCTTCGGAAAGATCTCCGCTTTTCACGGTGCCAGCTCTCCGCCTCCGGGCCGGAGGCTTCCTACAGAGCGCCCTACTAGCAGCCCAGAAGGGCCTTCCAAGCTTCCGACAGTCGCGCTACTTCCAGCTGTTCCGCTTCCTTCCTGCTGTCGCGCTCCTTCCTGCTGTCGCGCTTCCTTCCGGCTACGGTGCTTGCTTCGCACTCTACGCCTTGTCCTTCTCATCCCTCCACCCTCATCTCTACTTCTCACTCTACATCTTGCTTTCTCCCACCTGCGGTCAATTTCAATGTTTCTATTACAATATACAGTAAATGAGGCCGTGCTCACACCTGGAAAGCACACCGACAAGTCTACCTACTTCTTGACCGCTACCAAGTTACTATATGGGTGGAGCTCGTCGATTGGCGTAGGCATGTCCTTGATCGACTCTAATGGAAACGAAAACATGTCTTCGCTTCTCACTCTCGAGGTTGCAAGGTTACTGGACCCGCGGGTTAAATTCACGGGCTCTCCCAAGCCTTGTCCCTGATAAGTCTCATCCTCCCGAACATTGTTCACGCTCTCAATGGGACTGACAATCTCGCTGAACTCGTCGCTGTCCCCACTCCCTGTCTTCACAACCGGAGACATCGAGTTCGACGCTGGGAAAGCAATGCGCGGACTTGAGATCTCGGCAAAGTTCACGTCAAGCGCATTGTACAACTTGGTTATGTCGCCACTTCCCTTGTAGTCTCCTCTCGATAACTTGATGCGAAGCGCAGACTTCACAGCCTCACCCCACTCAAACCCGGCCCACGAATCTCCCAACGTTCCTCCCTTCACCACCTCAACAACATCCTCAACATTCAAGTATTGATAGTGAGGCAACGATGGGAACCCGAACAAGAGCGACTGGGGATCCGTCTTGTCGCTGATAAGATGCTCAGGACGACCATACAACTTGAAAGAGTCGATGATGTGGAGGAAGTTACGAATCATGGTCTCGATTGCTGGCACACCGGGATGCACAATAGGCATCAAGTAAAGGAAGTCGGTCGATACGAACTGGCTCATGTTCTTTTTCAAGAACGACGAGGTTCTCTTGGGTTCGTGGTTGGAATCGAATCCGGTGCTTTGGGTTGAAGCATGCGAACTACTGCGTTGACGGCCCCCACTAGTGCCACCGCGAGCCTGGTTCTCGGCGTCAGCTGCGACAAAAAATGATGAAGTGGAGTTGGCAGAATTGGTGCGAGAATGACCACGATGTCCACCGTGAGCCTGTGACGAGAGAGAAGTCGACGAGTTGCTGGAAGTGAGCTTGTGTTGATTTTTGTAGTCGGGGATCGACGAATGTTGGAACAAGTGTTCGTGGGTCTTGCTAATGTAGATTTCACCGTTCAACTTCATGATGGAGTTGAGGTCAATCATATTTGAGTTCTCAGGGTATACATTGAAAACATTCACCACGTTGGAAACATAGACAATCAAGTTCTTGCGGGATATCTTGTCGGAGGTGTAAATTTCAATGCGACCCAACTTTTTGGCCTCGCCCGGGGTGATCACCACAAAGACCCTCAACCACTTGTTGGAGATCTGGGGGAGTCTCAAGTCACACCACTCTTGCTTGGCGTATCTCTTCTTGGACGAGAGCAAAACATGTATGTCGGACAACTTCAGGGCCTTGGTGGATAGGATGACCGCGGTGTAGGCCTCGTTGAGCGATGTGTACTCGTACTTGGAGAGGATGATGGCGGCAAACCAGGTACGGAAATCGTCGGTGTTGTGGAACTTGATGTTCAAGGAGTTTTCGTTCTGGAAGTCTGTTGATATCTTCAACTCGTTGGTGGTTCCGTTCTTGATGATTTCCAACTTTGTGTCGATCAAGTTGATGTACTTGGGGGAGAACTCATCGTGGCCGTTTTCCACAATGTACTCGTCGTTCTGCGGGCGCCAGACGGCCAACTCGTTCCCGGTGAGCTTCGCCTCGACCTCCAACCAGACCTTTTCGCCGCCCTCGAGGACGGACGGGATCTGGAACAGGCCGTGGGCGTAGGTGCGCAAGTTCTGGGCGTTCATGAGGCTGACTACGGGGATGAGCTGCGTGGGGAGCGAGTCTGTGTGGGAGCGGTAGGGTGGAAGGGCGGAGCGCGGGGTGTTGGAGCCCGAGTAGATGGAGGGGTCCGGGGAGCCCACCTTGCCGATGGGCGAGAAGCCGGAGTCGTTGGAGAAGACACGCGAGTGTCTGACCAAGGAGGCCGGGGTGGACTTGGCCAAGTCGGAGACGGCCTTTCTTCTGAGGGGCGACAGCGGCGACGAGGCCGAGTACTCGGAGGTCTGGAGGTCTGAGTTCTGGCGGGATCTTGTGCGAGGGGTGGCGGTGGCCGAGCGCGGGTCCGGGCTGGGGATGGAGAGGGTGGCGTTCGGAGCGGCGTGCGGGAACGGCGGCTTCTCGAAGGCCAAGGCGTTTGCGGAGTCGGTGGGGACGGCAGCGCCGGCGGACGACGGGCCGGGGGCCGGGCCCGCCGGCGGGGCCGAGGTGTCGATTTTCGGCGGCGGCGGTGGGGGCGAGCGGGCGTCTGTGGTGGGCGCCGGGGCGTCTATGGAGGCCGAGCGGGACCTTCTCAGGAGAAGCTTCCGGGGAGAAAGCACGAACGTCATGGGGGAGAAAAGAGGTGTGTGCAAAAAATGAGTGCAACCGCCGATCTTTTTTAGGCGGCCTACAAATGCTGCCAGTTATATATGTGGGCAAGACGAAATGGGGCTGCAAGTGGAGGACAAAAAAGCAAAACGTCAAAAAACTCGATAAGGCACAAACGGAAATCTTGCGTGGGTGCACAAGTCACCAGAAATTAGGCTTTGTTGCTCGGCAAAAGCAATTCGGTGGGGGTGTGGCTTATCGACCCGACTCCCGTTTGGTGAACTTCGCCCCTCGATGCGACGTCTTGTGCCCGAACGGCAGGCCCGCGAGCCATCACCCCCCGGCGACGATCCAAAATAAGATTCTGGAGATTGGTGCCGAGCGGCCCAGGGAGGCACAGGCGCCGTGGCACACGACCGGACTCGTCCGCTGGTCGACAGGGCCACGGGACCCCCGGCACGACCGCCGGCCACCGGATCACCACCACGCTCTGCCCGGCACTACTCGCGACGTCGCCACCGCGCTCGCCGGCTGTCCCGCTGCGCCAGCCCTCCTGCCAGGGATGTGCGATTCGCATTATTTCCACCGGCCCGTATATTCGATTAGTGAGCAGTGACGTGCGCCGGAGATGAGCCCAGCGATGGTCTTTTCTTGACTTCTTGGAGTCTTTGAATTCTCTGGGGTTGGAATTCTCGGGGGGGTCCAAAATCTCTTGGTGTCTTGGTGCTCGAATTCTCTTGGGCTTGTCGACGCGAAATCTCTTGGTGTCGCTGGCCCTCGCATGCCCTCGCTGGCACGTCATCTCTCCTCGCCTCCGTCGCCTCGCCGCCGTCGCCTCGCCTCCGTCCTCCGCCGGCCAGTCCCCTATTTACACGGCTACGTTCTGCTTTTGTGCCTCCCGCTTGCGTCTCGCTCCCACGGTTGTGCCCCCTGCCAGCCTCCAAGGCTCTGTTCATGCACTGCCCCACGGCGTCGCCTGGGCCCGTGCCACGCTCCTCGCTGCTGTTCCTGTTCTCTCCATTGCTCCACGCACCGCCCGGGGCCCCTGTGCTCCGCTGTCTCCTGCGTCGCCCACACGATACCCGCGATCCCCTCCGTTTGCTCCACCGCCGTTGCACCACCGTTTGCTCCTCCGTTCGCTCGCACCGTTTGCTCGCATCAGCACGCACCGTTTGCTCACATCGCCGCGCACCGTTTGCTCACAACACCACCGGCTTGCTTCGCTCGCTGTTCGCACTCCATCACCCGTTGCTTGTTTGCTGTGCACCTCACCCGCTGCATGTCGTTCCTCGACACCCCGGGCCCGCCCGCCAACTTCCAGGCCCCCTCCTTCGCCTTCGTCGTCTCCGACCTCTTCGTCAAGTTGGATGCCGTCAACAAACACGCCTTGGGCCACTTTGCCTCCGTGACCGACAAAAAGCACCACATCATCGCCTCCTTCGTGGCGTCCTTCCGAACGCACTTTGGCGACGACATCGTCCCCGCCGCCCGCTTGATCTTCCCGGACAAGGCCGGCCGCCTCTACTACATCCGCGAAACAGCCTTGGCCCGCTTGCTCGTCAGGCTCTACAAGGTGCCCAAGAACTCGGACGACTACAACGTGCTCTACTACTGGAAGCACGACTTCCACAAGTCCAAACGGTTTGTGGCCGACACAAACAATCTACGCGACCTCCCGTTGCGAGCTTCGCGCATCATCGCCAACCGCAGAACCACAGCCCCGCTGTCCCCTGGGGCCTCCCCTGACCCCACAGCCTCTGCCCCGGCAGCCGTCTCTGTGGACCAAATCAATTTCATCTTGGACAATCTTGCCGACGCGAAAAAAGCGGCGGAGCAGGCCGCGATTCTCCAGCCGCTTCTAGACTCGCTCTCCATTCCCGAGGTGCGATGGCTCCTCCACATCGTCCTCAAGAAGCCCATTCTCGTGCGTCTCGAGGCGTACTTCCAGTACGTCTGGCACCCGGACGCCCCCGCGGTCTTCGCCATATGCAACGATCTCCAAAAGACCTTCCACTCCTTGTTGGACCCTGCAGTGCGCCTCCGGCCGCAGGACCTCACCATCCACCCGGCCCTTCGCTTCAAACCCCAGCTCTCGATGAAGCTCGCCAAAAACTATGACAGCCTCGTCCGCGACTTGCAGGCGACCGTGCCCATGGACCGCGAGTTCGAGGCCATGTACCTGTCGCAGCGCATCCAGGGCAAGTTCTACATCGAGGAAAAGATGGACGGCGACAGAATGGTCCTCCACAAGAAGGGCAAGTACTTCAAGTTCTACTCCCGTAGATTGAAGGACTACTCGTTTTTGTACGGCGAGAACTACGAGTTTGGCTCCTTGACACGCTACATGAAGCACGCGTTCCCGGACAAGGTGGACTCCATAGTGCTCGACGGCGAAATGGTGGCTTGGGACTTCAAGCGGAACGTGATTCTCCCCTTTGGAACGCTCAAATCTTCCGCCGTTCAAGAGTCAGTACGGCAGTACACCACGATAGACCAGTACGAACAGCAAAGCTCGTACCCGTTTTTTTTGGTCTTTGACGTTCTCCATCTCAACGGCAAGAACTTGACAAACCATCCCCTTTTCTTCAGAAAGAACATTCTACAGAAGTTGATCAACCCAATCCCCAACCGCCTAGAGGTGCTACCCATCCGATTGGGCGCCGATGTCAACGACCTTCAGGCCGCTATAAGGGAGGTCATCAGCACTCGAAGCGAAGGGATCATTGTCAAACACCCGCAGCTGAAATACCACGTCGGATACAGGAACCCCCAATGGACCAAAGTCAAACCAGAGTACTTGGAAAAGTTCGGAGAGAATTTGGACTTGGTGGTAGTGGGGAAAATCCCGGCCATCAAGAACTCGTACATGTGTGCCTTGAGAAGAGAGGTCGACGACGTGTATATGAGTTTTTGCACGGTTGCAAACGGGTTCACGGTTGCTGAGTTCGACAAAATTGAACGCATCACAAACAACAAGTGGGTCAACTACAAGGATCGTCCACCAAGTGCCAAGCTTATGGAGTTTGGTACCAAGAAGCCGGTCTTCTGGATAAACCCCAAGGACTCTGTGGTTTTGGAAATAAAGGCAAGGTCCATTGACTGTACTATTGAACGAACGTACGCCGTCGGAACCACCCTACACAACTTGTATTGTCGAAGCATTCGGGAAGACAAAACCCACGAGGAGTGCATATCCATGGAGCAGTATCAGGACATCAAAGAGCAGTATCTGAACGAAGTCGACAAGAGCCAAGGCACCAACAAGAAGCGGAGACTTCTCTTGGACTCATTCATGGGATCCGGTGCACCCACGCAAGTGAAGGTGGAGTCCACCTTGTTTGAGGGCTTGAATTTCATCGTTTTGAGCGATAAAATAGACCCCAACGGTAGCAGGACTACCCGAGAAGAGTTGATGGCGACAGTAAAGAAATACGGGGGCAGTGTCACCCAGTCCTTGGACGAAGGCTCAAAGGCACAAACATTGGTGGTTACCGAAAAGGACTTGCCCAGCGGTCAGGCGTACTATCAAAAGGGGTTTGATCTTGTGAAACCGTTGTGGATTGGCGAATGCATTCGTCGAGGTGCCATTGTCCCGCTTGAACTGCTTTTTGTCTTCCGATCGCACCGGTCTTTTGGTGGCTCCGACAAATATGGCGACAGCTATACCACCCAAGTTCTCTTGAAGGACTTGACTGGCGATTTTGATCGGGCGACCGAGCAGGAGCTCGCCGACCGCCGAGACGAGCTCGTGGACGAGTTTCACGGTGCTCAGATCGAGCTTCCCAAACTGTTTTTGTTCTGGAAGATGCGATTCTACGTCATATCGAGCCGTCGCGTCGACGCCGAATTGGCCTCCGATAGAATACGCCGCTACGGAGGGAGCGTCGTCGACGACTTCCGAAAGTGCACCGTGATCCTCGTCCAAGGACGTGAGCTGGACCGTCGCGAGTTGCTCACAGCCGTCGCGGACGTGATGAGACAACTCAGCGACGAGCTCACGTTTGGAGAGGGGCTGATGACGCGGGTGCCCATGGTCGTCAACGAAGACTTTGTGGGAAGAAGCATCGCGGAGAACGCGGTGGTGGACGGCGAGGACTACAAGTGGGTGTAGGCGCTGCCCCGCTGCCCGCTGCCCCGGCTGGCAGGTTCACCGTCTGACTACGGCCGGCATAGTGACTTCAATTTGCAACCGGTACACACACGCCCCGATGACCTTGTCCACTGTCCCAGCACGCTACCTGGCCCGGTACCCCCCAGCACTGTAGCGGCCGGCGAACGGCGCTGGCTCCGTGCCGCCCCGCCCCGCTCCGCCCCGCTCCGCCCCCAGTCTTCCCATTTCTGTCGCCCCTTCGTGGCTCCCTGCTCTCGCCCTCCGCGTAGTGTATATAGCGTTGCTTCCGTAGAATGGTGACTCGCGCAGCACGCGCATCTTTTGCTATCAACAATTTTTCTTATCGCGGATCAAGCCGATCTCCACCACATCATCCATGAGCAGCCAGGCGTACCTCGACCGGCCGCATTCGGTGACCACCAAGCTCGCGTGGGCCACCGTGGTGATCTGCATGAGCACGCTCCAGTTCGGGTACCACTTGGCGGAGCTCAACGCGCCGTCCGACATCATCGCGTGCCGGTACTCGAAGCCCGGCCCGCACGCCCGCTACGACGACACCTTCTGGCACCGCCACGGCATGCAGCAGTGCATCCCCATGAGCGAGCAGGGCGCGGCGATGATCACCACCACGTACACGATCGGCGGGTTGGTGATGCTGGTGGTCTTGGGCGCCACCAACCTCTCGGCGCGCTACGGGCGCAAGTACGTGTGCTCGGTGTGCGCGTTGGGCTTCTGCATCGGCTCCTTGTTGATGGCCACCACCAACTCGGGCCTCGTCATGAACGCCGGGCGGCTCGTCAACGGGCTCGCCGCGGGCGGCTCGTTGATCATGTCGCCCATGTTGGTCAACGAGCTCACGCCCATCAACCACCGCGGCCGCTTGGGCTCGCTCCTCCAGTTGGCGGTGGCCGGCGGCATCTGCTTGGGCCAGATCATCTCCTACTTGTGGGCCAACGACCAGCAGTGGCGGCGCATCTTCGCGTTCGCGCTGGTGCTCGGCTTGGCCCAGTTTGCCTTGTTGCTCACCGTGCGCGAGTCGCCCAAGTGGTTGATCATCAACCAGGGCAACGTGCGCCACGCCACCACCATCCTCCACGAGCTCCGCTCCGACAAGGACACCGTGCCGCACGAGATCAACCACTGGCGCAAGCTCTCCACCAACGAGCGCGCCGGCGACTCCGAGGTGTCGAGCTTGATGAACGACATCAAGAAGGCCAACGCCAAGCGCAACGAGTCCTTCAGCTCGTTGCACGCGTCGTACTACTCCAACGCCGTCCACAGCTCGAGCGAGTCGCTCGCCGGGCTCGCTGCCGCCGCCGAGCCGCCGGCGCCGCCGCGCCCCGCGCGCACGCGGCGAGGGTCGATCGAAGAGTCGGCGGTCTCGCTGACCGAGTTCCTCTGCGCGCCCAAGTACCGCTTGCAGATGACGGCCGTGATGCTCCTCATGACGTCGCAGCAGTTGGTCGGCATCAACGCCATCACCTTCTACGGCGTGCGCATCTTGAACAGCATGTTCGACCCCGACAACGCGCTCTTGGTGGCGTGCTCCATCTCGCTCTGCAACGTCGTCAGCGCGTGGGTGGTGTCGCACTTGGTGGACCGCTTGGGCCGGCGGCCGCTTCTCTTGGCATCGCTCCTACTGGCCAGCGTGTGCCTGCTCGTCATCGCCTTTGCATTGGTCTTCAAACACGAGGTGGCCGTCATCGTTGCTTGCTACGGGTTCGTCATCAGCTACTCCGTCGGCGTCGGGCCCATTCCGTCGCTCATGGTGTCGGAGCTCACCAGCCACGAGGTGGTGTCGAAAGCACAGTCCATCGGGACGTCCGCCAACTGGGCCGCCAACATGGCGGTGGCCTTCGCGGTGCCGGTGCTCCAGCGGTATCTTGGCGGGGGCCTTTTTGTCATCTTTTTCGCCGTGTGCACCTGCTACGCCGTCGCGGTGTGGTTGTGCATCCCCGAGACCAAGGGCTGCAGCGATAGCGAGGACGTGTGGAGCTCATTCGTCCTGTAGGTGATGTTCCTCCCGCGACAACCCGCATGATGCAGCTTCCCCGGCAGTGCTCAAGTTCCGTTGCTCGCCCAATCGGCGCTCACGCCGCCCAGTTAGATTGTGAGTCTGGGGAGCACGGAGGGTCGGTGGTCTGCCGGTGGGGTCGAGTGGGGTCCGGTGGGGTCCCATGAGGGCCGCTGGCGAGGGCCGCCAGTGAGGGCCGCCGGTGCCACCGCCGGAGGCCGCTTTTAGTCCTGGCCTCTTCTGTAGTGTACATCTCAATCTGTCAGCAGCACCACAATCGTACGCTCACCCCTCGCAGACGTGGCAGTCGTGCGCCCGCTGGCGCATACGCTAGACGAATTTCAGGCACGTCTGTATAAGAAGCTGCGAACATCCCCCGCCAGCACCAGCGCCGATCGCCACTGCTCAATTCCTCAGCAATTTCCTCACCATGGTCGACTACAAAAACTGGTTGAAAGACGTCAAAGACGACACGCGTATTTCCAAGTTGTCCATCCCGGGCACCCACAACTCGGCCGCGTGCCACACCGCCTTGCCCTCGGTGCAGTGCCAGGGCGAGAGTGTCACCGACCAGTTGAAGCACGGGGTCAGATTCTTGGACATCAGAGCCGGCAAGCTCTTCTTGAAGGAGGGCGACGACGCCAAGGACTTGCAGGTGATCCACGGCAAGTTCCCCGTGCGCATTCCGTTCCCCATCAAGTTGACCTCGGTGTTGGAGGAGGTGTACGACTTCTTGGCCGCCAACAAGTCCGAGACCGTCATCGTGTCGTTGAAGCAAGAGGGCTCCGACGACTGGAACAACGACAAGGACGAGTTCGGCAACTTGATCTGGGACAAGTACGTCAACAAGAACAAGGACAAGTGGTTCTTGAAGAACGAGATCCCCCGCTTGGGCGACGCCCGGGGCAAGGCCATTCTCTTCAGACGGTTCGGCGTCCAGAACGACGACAGAAGAAAGGAGTTTGGCTTCGAGGCCTCGTCCTGGAGCTACAACACCACCGAGGACGACAGAGGCTCGTTGGTGGTCCAGGACTTTTGCGAGATCCAGGCCTCCACCGACATCGAAAAGAAGGTGGGCTACGTCAAGGACTTGGCCAAGAAGGCCCGCGACTACACCTCGGGCAACGACAACAAGTTGTTTGTCAACTTCACCTCGGGCTCCAACTTTTTCGACCACGACTGCTGGCCCCAGCAGGTGGCCAAGGCCATGGTCTCGGCCAAGATCGACGAAAACTTCCAGAAGGGGTCTGGGATCATTGTCTTGGACTACATCGAAAGCGACAGCTGGTCGTTGGCCAAGAAGTTGGTCGACTCCAACTTTTAGGCTCCGAAAATTGACGTTGAACAGTCCTCTATCTATATGAAATGAACGATTGTACTAGAGTAGAAGTGTGGGGTACACCGCAGGCGTGCGGCCAATTGACGAAACGCGTCGACCGTAGCACCGACAGCGTCCCCCCCCCCGAATGGCCTTTTCGTTTACGGTGGCGGTGTAGGCGGCGGTTGGTGGTGTGGTGGCAGATGGTGGTGTTGGCGGAGGATGGTGGTGGGCTGGGGATCCACCGGCGGTCTCTCGTGATTGGGTTGTGAAAAAAGTGCGAAAGCCGATTCGTTTCTTCTGCAATGTTCAGGCTCACCAGACCGCTCAGGGTGCCAATTGCGCGGGCCAGACTCCAGCACACGAAGCCGCCGTCGTTGGGCAACCAGTACGATGCACTCAAGTTGCAAAAGATCATAGAAACGAGCAATCTCGGGGCCGAGTCGAAGCTCAAGGCGCAGAAAGTAGAGGCCGCTGGCACCGCGAGGAAGACGGAGAAGAAGGCGCCAGAGCGCCCCGCCGCACCGCCAAGCGCGCCCGTGCAGCCGGGCCGCGTCGGGGACACCCTGAAGAAGCCGGCCACCGGGCCCGAGGGCTCGGCAGCGGGCGCCAAACTCGACGACTTGTTCCGATCGGTGCGCGACACGCTCTTCACGGTTTCCACCACCCTCAACGAAGTCACAGGATACACCGCGGTGGAGAAGTTGAAGACGCGCGTCGACACGCTCGAGGCGGAGTTGCGCGCCACCAAGGAGGACGTCAAGGTGCGTAAGGCGTTGTACTCGGAGGCCATCCAGCAGCGGTCGGACCTGCAGCGCGAGATCAACGAGTTGTTGACCCGCAAGCACAACTGGAGCCCCGAGGACCTCGAGCGCTTCACCAACCTCTACCGCAGCGACCACACCAACGAGCAGCGCGAGACGGAGACCGAGCGCAGCTTGAGCCTCGTCGAGCTGAAGGTGGACGACATCCAGGCCAAGTTGACCCAGCTGATCTTGACGCGGTACCACGAGGAGCAGGTGTGGTCGGACAAGATCCGCAAGGTGTCGACGTGGGGCACGTGGGTGTTGATGGGCGTCAACGTGGTGCTTTTCTTCGTGGCGACCTTCGTGGTCGAGCCGTGGAAGCGCAACCGCTTGGTGGGGTCGTTTGAGGCCAAGGTGAAGGAGATGCTAGTCATCAGCGAGCTCTTGAAGGAGCAGCAGCTCGCCGCGGGGGGCGCGCCAGAGAAGGAGAGCGAGCAGAGGGAGCAGAGGGAGAAGGAGCAGAGGGAGAAGGAGCAGGAGCAGGAGGAACAAAAGGAGAGCACGACGGCCGGGCCGGCGTCGGTGTCGCGGTTGGCGTCGTTCAGCGTGTGGCGGCCGTGGCACGAGACCAGACAAGACTTTGCATACAACTACCGCACGATGATGGACGCGCGGGAGTCGGTCGTCATCAACACCAGGGAGCTCGGGGCGCTCGGGGTCGTGGTGGCGCTCTGCGGGTGCGGGGTCGGGAGCTTGGTCGCCTTGTACTGTAAATAGTGATAGAGGTCGATAGTCATAGAGCCCGTCTTGGCAGGCTGCCGCTGTAGACGACCCATGTTGTGGCGTGCGCGCACCAAAAAAGCGCGGCCAAAATCGCCACCACAGATAGCCAAGCAACCCGACCGCCCGTACCACACCCATCCATCAGCACCATGGAAGAGCCAGTGATTTTCGAAACCTCCAGCTTCCACCCGGCGTTCAAGAAGACCGAGGACAACTCCGACGTCTACTTGAAGTTGAAGAAGTTGGAGAAGGACTTGGAGTTGTTGTTGTTGCAGGAGGAGTACATCAAGGACGAGCACCGCCACTTGAAGCGCGAGTTGGTCAGAGCGCAGGAGGAGGTCAAACGCATCAAGTCGGTTCCGTTGGTCATCGGCCAGTTCTTGGAGCCGATTGACGAGAACACCGGGATCGTGTCGTCGACCACCGGGTCCAACTACGTGGTCCGCATCTTGTCCACGTTGGACAGAGAGCTCTTGAAGCCGTCGTCGTCGGTGGCGTTGCACCGCCACTCCAACGCCTTGGTGGACATCTTGCCGCCCGAAGCCGACTCGTCCATATCCATTGTCGGCGACAACGAGAAGCCCGACGTCACCTACGCCGACGTGGGTGGCTTGGACATGCAGAAGCAGGAGATCCGCGAGGCCGTCGAGTTGCCGTTGACCCAGGGCGACTTGTACTCCCAGATCGGGATCGACCCGCCACGGGGCGTGTTGTTGTACGGCCCCCCCGGCACCGGCAAGACCATGTTGGTCAAGGCCGTGGCCAACTCGTCCACAGCGTCCTTCATCAAGATAAACGGATCGGAGTTTGTGCAAAAGTACTTGGGTGAGGGCCCCAGAATGGTCAGAGACGTGTTTAGATTGGCCAGGGAGAACTCGCCCGCCATCATCTTCATTGACGAGATCGACGCCATTGCCACCAAGAGATTTGACGCCCAGACCGGCGCCGACAGAGAAGTGCAGAGAATCTTGTTGGAGTTGTTGAACCAAATGGACGGCTTCGACCAGTCGTCCACGGTCAAGGTGATAATGGCCACCAACAGAGCCGACACCTTGGACCCGGCCTTGTTGAGACCAGGGAGATTGGACAGAAAGATCGAGTTTCCGTCTTTGAAAGACAGAAGAGAAAGAAGATTGATCTTCTCCACCGTTGCCTCCAAGATGGCCTTGGCACCGGAAGCCGACTTGGACTCGTTGATCATCAGAAATGACCCCTTGTCGGGTGCTGTGATTGCAGCCATCATGCAAGAAGCCGGGTTGAGAGCTGTGAGAAAGAATAGATACATGATCTTGCAGAGCGACTTGGAAGAGGCGTACACTTCGCAAGTCAAGACGGGAAGTGAGCATGACAAGTTTGATTTCTATAAATGATTAATGCGAGAGTACAAAAGAATGAATTGCCGTAGAAAACACCGCTACCCCAGCGCACTAGCCCCGTTGGCGAACATGCTGGTAGATCCCCAAGCCGGGCTTGAGTGAGCTGAAGTCGTTGAAATCCAAGTGATCCATATCCGAATGCGTAGAGTAGTACCATTTTTGATCGTAGGACTCCGACAAGTTGGCGAGCTGGGAGTCAAAAGAGGCCACCGGGGTGACCAAATAAACAGAAAATGGCGACTTTTCCAAGTCGGCCATTAGCTGGGTGAGTTTCCCGACGTCAGAGCCCATGGTGTCGATCAAGTAGTTCGAACCAGCCGCCAAGGCCAGCAAGTCGTAGTCAAAGTTTTCGTTTGACAAGACCATCGAGTGGAACGGAGCCGAAGTGGAGTCGTCGACTCCCAACACCCAGTCGGGAGGAGAGTACGTCCTCCACCACACCTGCACGGTATCGGCGGAGTTCGTTTTCACGATGGTTGAGTGGAAGTGGTCGAGCGCCGGAACCACGCCGCCTTGGTGGTACACGCCCATGAGCACGGTCATGAGCACGTTGAAGGCGTACCACGAGTAGATGAGGAAGGTGACGAGGCGCGATTTTGGAACACCGCTGGCCGCTGGCTTGGCGGCGTCTTTTTCGGCTTCTTTGGCGCCGTTCTTCGGTTCCAGGCTGTCTTTGCCGTTTGGCTGGTCGGCTGAACGGTCGCCAAACTGCTTGAAGTCGATGCAGCAGCACAACAAGGGCACCAAGGGCGCGAGAAAGCGCAACTCTTGGTGCGGGACCGCCGAGAGGACCGCGAGCCCGCTGGCCACCGTGACGAAGGGCAACGTTTTCCAGTAGCTGTTTCTGAACCTGTAGAACACAAACAAGAGGCCGGGGCCGAGGATCTGGGGCAAGTTGATCAAAATGTGGGTGTAGAAGGGATGGATGCCGTGGTGGGCGAGGTTGTCGTAGCTTGTGTTGTACAAGAGGTTGTTCAAGGGGGTGACGACGAACGAGGACCAAGGAATACCGGCTAGCTCCGAAAACGCAATGTTGCCAAAGACAGCCGTGTCAACGAGCACAAAGGCCACGACAGGGAGAAGAAACCCGGCCACTAGGCACATGCCGTTGGTGGCCAAGCGCGGGGCTCTCCAGAGGTACTCCAACACGAAGTGCGCAGGACCAGCCACGAAAGCGACAAAAGTGATCCGGTTGAAGATGCCCACCGCGACAACAGCACCCAAGAAGAACAACAGACGCCGCAGGGCCAACTGGTACTGCGCGGTCTCGACGACAAAGCGGAGGTGGTCGATGAGGTACACGGCCACCAACAACAACCAGGTCTCGACCGAGTTGGAGAAAAGATGCGACTGGTAGACCAAGGTGACGTACGACGTCAGGGCAAAGAAGATGCCCTTGACGCGCTCGGGTTTCGTGGGCGAGATCTGGTGGATGATGTAGTCGGTGAGAAGCCACCCCACCACCATGTTCTGGAGGCGGACAAGGTACCAGATGTGGATGGGCGCGAGATCGAGGCCCGTCACCTTGATGAGGTAGAGCAACGGGCCGTACACCAAGTAGAGCGGGCCCAAGCTGCGCGCCGGGGCGTCGGACGTGAACTCCCACGGCATGGTGACCGAGTACTGGAGGATGTGGTGGGCGACCACCTGGATGCTCTGGAAGTGCTCGTCGGGATGGATGTACGAGTTCAGGAGCGCGAGCACAAAGCGGAGCCCAATGGTGGCGGTGTACACCGCTCGCCAGTTGAGAGGAAACATGCTGGGGTGGTGCCGTGACTGTGGTGGTGCTGTGACTGGTGGTACCGTTGATCTGCCCACGATACTGGGTAGTGCAGGGCGGAGAAAACCAGAGTCACGTGCCGTGTCACGTGCTGCATCACGTGCCAGATCTAACCGGCCGCCCCGCCCGGAAACGCGACTCTGGTCGGAACTGGCCAATCTCGGACTTCAGAGGGGATGCGTCGGCACTAAGAGCCGGCGGGAAGACGGAGCGGGTGGCTCGCGGCGCCGGCTCGCTCGCGGGGGCCACCGCCACCTACGTGCTGCCCTCTCGACCGCCACCCCCCCCGCCTGGGAAAGCTGGGCCCGTCGGTCGAGCCGCTGGGTCGGCTGTCGAGAGCCCGACGGGCTCGGTGAAAGTCGGCTCGGTCTGGAAAAAGTCCGCGCCAGATCGGATCCGAAAAATGGGAGGCTGGAAACGGGCGCCGCTGATTGGCCGCGCGCCGCGCGTGGCCCGCGACATAGCGCTGCGACAAGACACACGGCGGAGGGGACTCGCGGGAGCAGCCTGGGCCCGGTGGCTGCTGGGGAGCGGAAAAGCGGGAGCAGGCGGCCGGTGGGGGACTGCTGGGGCGGCGGCTCGGTCCTCCCCCACCGACGGGGGCGCTCTCCTCTCCGTGGGGGCGTGGGCGTGGCCCCCGCCGCCCAACATCGTGGTGTCGCAAAACGCCAGTGGGTGGTTGCATTTGGACGGAGACACTGGAAACGCTGGCAAGTGACACAAAGAGAAAATTTTGTTCGGTCTCATTTCGTATCCTCCTCCCTTTAAAGGAAGCGTTGACTTCTTTCATCATCACTTCACATTATTGTTGTATCTAAGTATCTTCATTTTAGCGGGACATTTTTCACAGACAGGATGTTTAGACAATTAGCCAAGACTGCAATTGCACCAAGACTCAGCAGATCGTACATCGCTGGGCAGTTCACCGGCACCAAGAACGCCGATGGCAAGTACACCGTCACCATGATCGAGGGGGACGGGATCGGTGTTGAGATCTCCAAGGCCGTCAAGGAGATCTACGCCGCCGCCAAGGTCCCCATCGACTGGGAAGACGTCGACGTGACTCCTTTGTTGATCGACGGCAAGACCACCTTGCCCCAGCCCGCCGTCGACTCGGTCAACAAGAACTTGGTCGCCTTGAAGGGACCATTGGCCACCCCTGTCGGCAAGGGCCACACCTCCATGAACTTGACCTTGAGAAGAGCTTTCAACTTGTTCGCCAACGTCCGTCCATGTAAGTCCATTGTTGGCTACGAGACCCCCTACGACAATGTCGACACCGTCTTGATCAGAGAAAACACCGAGGGTGAGTACTCCGGGATCGAACACACCATCGTCCCCGGTGTCGTCCAGTCGATCAAGTTGATCACCAGACCCGCCTCCGAAAAAGTCATCAGATACGCTTTCGAGTACGCCAAATCCATCAACAAGCCTCACGTGTTGGTGGTGCACAAGGCCTCCATCATGAAGTTGTCCGACGGTTTGTTCGTCAACACCGCCAAGGAAGTCGGCAAAGAATACCCAGACATCACCCTTGACTTTGAGTTGTTGGACAACACCTCCTTGAAGTTGGCCAGCGACCCATCCGACTACAAGAACGTCGTCATGGTCATGCCCAACTTGTACGGTGACATCATGTCCGACTTGTCCTCCGGTTTGATCGGTGGCTTGGGCTTGACTCCTTCCGGTAACATGGGTAACAAGGTCTCCATCTTCGAAGCCGTCCACGGTTCTGCTCCAGACATCGCCGGCAAGGGATTGGCCAACCCAACCGCCTTGTTGTTGTCCTCATGCATGATGTTGAGACACATGTCTTTGAACGCCGACGCCGACAAGATCGAAAACGCCGTCTTGAAGACCATTGCCTCCGGCCCTGAAAACAGAACCGGTGACTTGCACGGTTCTGCTACCACCCAGCACTTCACTGAACAAGTCATTGCTAACTTGTAGGGAGGATAATATATATAAAGTAACCGAGAAACGTGTAGTTCCAGTAGACGGCGGACTGGGGGAACAGCCTGAACCGAGGGCCCGCTCAGCGACGATGGTCTGCTACGAGAGCACAATTGCAGCGTATACGTTCTCGTAGGACGCTGCCTGGTACTTATGCCACGCAAATCCGCCCGTTATTCTGCCCGCTACATTTCCGCTATTTTCCCGCTACTTTCTCGCTACTTTCTCGCTACTTTCTCGCTATTTTCGCCCGCCATTTTCCGATCTCTCGCTAACTTCCCACTAGACGTGCATTATTTTTCCGATGTCTCCCTAGCGCTCACCAGCCTTCGCGGCGAGCGTTACGATCTATACAACTCCTCTAGCACCTTGTTGGTGCCCTCGACTATCGCCACGTGCTCTACCGCGTGCACGCGGTCCTCGTACTGCTCCAACGTCTCGCTGCGGCTCAACTCGAGCTCCTTGACCAAGATCGGCGTGCCGCGGTCCACCTCGGCAATCACCTTGTGGATCATCACCCCGCCCTTGGTGATGAGGCCGTCCTGGCCCGCCTGCCACGCCCGGTCGATCGCATGCGTCCCGTCAAATGCGCCTGGCAACGCCGGGTGGAGGTTGATGATGGTGATGCCGGCCGCAGCCAACGGATTGAGAATCGACGGCGCCAAGATCAACATCCAGCCCGCACACACCACCAAGTCGGGCTTCACGTAGCCGGGAGCCTTCTCGCCGATGGCCCCGTGGATGAGCAAGCTGGCGAGGTCGCGGTTGAACTTCTCGCGAAGCGCCTTGCGCTCTTCCTTCTGCTCCTTCGTGGTGCCGGCGTAGTATGTCTTCAACACATGGGTCTTGGACGGAATCGCCGCCTTCGCTGCCCGAGTGAGCCCGAACGCATCGGCGCTCGACGAGATCACCTGGCTGATGTTTCCGGCGAGCACTCCTTCCTTCTGGGCGTCGATGAGGGCCTGGAGGTTCAGTCCGGATCCGGATATCAACACTGTAATCTGAGCCACCATGTTTAGCGTGTCTGCTGGGAGAGTAGACTGGAGCGGGCCCGAAGAATTAGTGCCTGACTCGGCCGCTATTGACGGGTAGCGGTCAGGTGACTCGAGGGTCAGGTGACAGCCGATCACGCGACCGTCCGCCGCACGTGACGAGCACCTGCGGCGCTGCTGTCACCCCCACCGCCGCCAGCGTTTTCGCTGCCCGCTGGCCCTCTGCTGGGAGACTCACAAAGCGCTGCCCCGTGCGAGCCGGGTAACAACGCCTGGGGGTAAACCCCAGTCCGGGCCCAGATATCCGCGCGTGAAAATTTTTTTCCGCTCATCATCCAGGCGCGATGATAGGACATGGAGGTGCGGGATGGGCTAAAGTAGTGCGGTTAGGATGCAGTGCTGCCGTTAACTATTGCGGCACGGGTGCGAGCTTCCCCCCTCGTGCAAGATTATGGCAGCGGGCCATCTGTTTAAAACCTTTTTCAAATCCACTTTTTTTGGGGGAATTTTACTTCTGTTTTTTTCTGAAAGTCTCTTTATAGTTGTTCAAATAACACTTCTTCGAAATGGGTATGTGAAGGACGTGATTGGCCTGCCGGGCCAATGACCGCGATCGAGCTCGACGGAAGAAACCAGTTTCCACAGCCTACGAACGGCGGCTCCGATGACCAGATTGGGAGCAAGCTGACCAGAGGCAATCGCCATCTGAAAAAGTAGAGATGGCGGTAGATTCAACCTTGGTCATGAATCGTCATTTGCAGAGGTGTAATAATTTCTTTCGTCAGGGGTTTGATTGATGTTTCGCAGGGAACAGGGTCTCTTTATTGGTTGAAACGTGTGTACTAACATTATCCAGTTGCTTTCACTATTGAACAAATCCGTGACTTGATGGACAAGGTTACCAATGTGCGTAACATGTCCGTCATTGCCCACGTTGATCACGGTAAATCCACTTTGACCGACTCTTTGGTCCAAAAGGCTGGTATTATTTCTGCTGCCAAGGCTGGTGACGCCAGATTCATGGACACCAGAAAGGATGAACAAGAAAGAGGTATCACTATCAAGTCTACCGCTATTTCTTTGTACGCTTCCATGACCGACGAAGACTGTAAGGACATCAAGCAAAAGACCACCGGTAACTCTTTCTTGATTAACTTGATTGACTCCCCAGGTCACGTTGACTTCTCTTCTGAAGTTACCGCTGCTTTGCGTGTTACCGACGGTGCTTTGGTCGTCGTTGACTGTGTTGAAGGTGTCTGTGTCCAAACCGAAACTGTCTTGAGACAAGCTTTGGGTGAAAGAATTAAGCCTGTTGTTATCATCAACAAGGTTGACAGAGCTTTGTTGGAATTGCAAGTCACCAAGGAAGACTTGTACCAATCTTTCTCCAGAACTGTTGAATCCGTTAACGTTATCATCTCTACCTACGTTGACCCAGTCTTGGGTGACGCTCAAGTCTACCCAGACCAAGGTACCGTTGCTTTCGGTTCCGGTTTGCACGGTTGGGCTTTCACCGTCAGACAATTTGCCAGCAGATACTCCAAGAAGTTCGGTGTTGACAGAGTGAAGATGATGGAAAGATTGTGGGGTGACTCTTACTTCAACCCAAAGACCAAGAAGTGGACTAACAAGGACAAGGACACTGACGGAAAGACTTTGGAAAGAGCTTTCAACATGTTCGTCTTGGACCCAATCTTCAGATTGTTCTCTTCTATCATGAACTTCAAGAAGGCTGAAATCCCAACCTTGTTGGAAAAGTTGGAAATCCACTTGAAGGGTGAAGAAAAGGAATTGGAAGGTAAGGCTTTGTTGAAGGTCGTTATGAGAAAGTTCTTGCCAGCTGCCGAAGCTATGATGGAAATGATTGTCTTGCACTTGCCATCTCCAGTCACTGCTCAAGCTTACAGAGCCGAGACTTTGTACGAAGGTCCATCTGACGATGCTTCTTTCGCCGCCATCAAGAACTGTGACCCAACCGCTGACTTGATGTTGTACGTCTCCAAGATGGTCCCAACCTCCGACAAGGGTAGATTCTACGCCTTCGGTCGTGTTTTCGCTGGTACCGTCAAGTCTGGTCAAAAGGTCAGAATCCAAGGTCCAAACTACCAAGTCGGTAAGAAGGAAGACTTGTTCCTCAAGTCTATCCAAAGAACCGTCTTGATGATGGGAAGAAACGTCGAACAAATTGACGACTGTCCAGCCGGTAACATTATCGGTTTGGTCGGTGTTGACCAGTTCTTGTTGAAGTCTGGTACCATCACCACCAACGAACTTTCCCACAACTTGAAGGTCATGAAGTTCTCTGTCTCCCCAGTTGTCCAAGTCGCTGTCGAAGTCAAGAACGCCAACGACTTGCCAAAGTTGGTTGAAGGTTTGAAGAGATTGTCCAAGTCTGACCCATGTGTCTTGTGTACCATGTCCGAATCCGGTGAACACATTGTTGCTGGTACCGGTGAATTGCACTTGGAAATTTGTTTGTCTGACTTGCAAAACGACCACGCTGGTATTCCATTGAAGATCTCCCCACCAGTTGTTGCTTACAGAGAAACCGTTGAAGGTGAATCCTCCATGGTTGCTTTGTCCAAGTCTCCAAACAAGCATAACAGAATCTACGTCAAGGCCCAACCTTTGTCCGAAGAAGTTTCCCTCGACATTGAAAACGGTGTCATCAACCCAAGAGATGACTTCAAGGCCAGAGCCAGAATCTTGGCTGACAAGCATGACTGGGAAGTCACTGACGCCAGAAAGATTTGGTGTTTCGGTCCAGACGGTAACGGTCCTAACTTGGTTGTTGACCAAACTAAGGCTGTGCAATACTTGAACGAAATCAAGGATTCCGTTGTTGCTGCTTTCCAATGGGCTACTAAGGAAGGTCCAATTCTCGGTGAAAACGTCAGATCCGTCAGAATTAACATCTTGGATGTTACCTTGCACGCTGATGCTATCCACAGAGGTGGTGGTCAAATCATCCCAACCATGAGAAGAGCTACTTACGCTTCCATGTTGTTGGCTGAGCCAGCTATCCAAGAACCAGTCTTCTTGGTTGAGATCCAATGTCCAGAATCCGCCATTGGTGGTATCTACTCTGTTTTGAACAAGAAGAGAGGTCAAGTCGTCTCTGAAGAACAAAGACCAGGTACCCCATTGTTCACTGTCAAGGCTTACTTGCCAGTCAACGAATCCTTCGGTTTCTCCTCTGACTTGAGACAATCCACTGGTGGTCAAGCTTTCCCACAATTAATCTTTGACCATTGGGCTGTTTTGGGCGGTGACGTCACCGACCCTAACTCCAAGCCAGGTGCCATTGTCAAGGCCAAGAGAGAAAGAGGTGGTATGAAGTCTGAAGTTCCAGGTTACGAAGAATACTATGACAAGTTGTAAGCAGCGTCATAGTTGTATAAATTTGTTTAGTGACCAATGAGTGTTCTGTAGGAACGCGAGTTGAAATGTATAGACTTAGTGTCGGGAAAGTGTAGGCCAAGTCGCGCGGTGTGTCGGGAACGTGTCGGGAGAGTCGCGGGGAGTGTCGGGAGTGTCGGCGGCGGATGAGTAAGCGGCGGATCGGTGTCTGGAGGTGAAGGGTTGACAGCAATGGAGGCCGGGCCGAGCTCTTGATCGACTCGCACGGGCGGGCCCGGAACGAGGGCGACGGCACGGGCGACGGAACGAGATGCCCGGAACGATGCCAAGAGACCCACGCATCCCGTGGAACGACTCTGGCCGATCTGCTCACTTTGGGCCCGACACTCGGAACGGCGCCCCTGCGGGCCGGAACAGCCAACGGCAGGCGGCCAACGGCGGGCGGTCGTCGCCGGTCCCAATCAGGTTACAAGCTCAGCGGCGCCCAGCGTTAGTAAGCTGCCCAGAAAGTGCTGCTGGCGCGTCGCTATTACGTGAGCGGTTCCAGCGAGGTGCATACGAGCGAGACCCCGCTGGAGCGCATCGGAGCGGTGAGTCACGCGCAGGGATGGCTGAACTGGCGCCGCTGGGCCAGCCTGGAAGAAGGCCCTGGGGGGTCACCGGGGAGGCACCGGGGCGGCGCTCCTGCCGGCCGTCTGGGTGCCGGGCGTGGGTCGGAACGGTCGGGCACGGCAGCGCCAAGGATGGCTGCGCAGGAAGCGTTTTTGACGTGCCTTGCGGCGCCCGCATCGGCTCCAACGCTCGTGCCCGCGCTTTCCGAAAGCAGCTCCGGCGCTATAAAGCTGAAACGGAATCCGGAGAAGCACTTCTGTGCATCACCCGTAGGCGACAGACACAGCAGCGGTCGCAGAACAGCAGCACAAGCCACCACTGCTACGACCAGCACCACCAGCAGCACGACAGACTGCACGACACACTGCACGACCAGCTGCACGACCAGCTGCTCACATCCCGCCTACACTTTGGCACCCACGGCCGTGAGCTTCTTGCGCCGCAACCAGCCAGCAAGAGACCGCCGCCACCACCAATGTTGGCCGAGGACACCGTGCACAGCACGCTCGGGGCCGCGCGGCCGCACACGGTCGACGCGTACTGCGTGACGATGGCGGTGATCCTGGCGGCCGCCGCGGTCTACTACGCCCAGCGCTACGTGCGCACGCGGGCCCAGGACGTCAGACACATGTTGGCGGTGCTTCTCGCCGGGAACGTGTGGGGGTTGGTGCTTTTGGCGCTGTCGGGCCACACCGTGTCGAACATCACGGTGGCGGTGCAGGCGTTGGGCGCCGCCAACCCCAACGGCGCGTACTTGGCCAAGGACCTCAAGTTCATCTGCATTCTCGCGGTGTCGATGGTGCTCAACCGCAAGCTCGCCTCCGCCACCGTCAAGTGCGTCGACTACATTCTGTTCGAGCGCGGCAGCGCCGACGGCGACGCCGAGAGCGGCGCCCCCCGCGGCGGGCGCAGGCGCTCGCTGGCCCGCGTGGCGTTCGACGAGACGGTGGTCACCTACACCGACAAGGGCGCGCGGCGGGCGTCGCGGCTCCCCACGCGGCTGCTCGGGCTGCTCGCGGGGTACGCCCGGCGCGCCGCCGTGTTCGTGTTCGTGCTCGTGCTCGCGGTGACGGCGATGCCGCGCTCGTTCCAGTTGACGTCGACGGCGGTGTGGTTCGACGCGGGCGCGTTCGCCATGACGTCGGACCACGTCTTCTTCACGCTCATCGTCGGCTTCATCGCCGACAAGGTGTGCTGCTTCTTCCAGATGCTCAGCGTCCAGAACGCGTACCACGCGCACCGCCACTTCCCGCGCGGCACGCGCCTCGCGTGCCGCTTCATCTGGTTCTACGAGTGCGCCATCGCGGCGCTGCTGATGGTGTTCATGGTCGTGTCGCTGGACGTGATGATCAACTTGGTGCGCCTGGTGGCGCGCGCGCTGGTGGACCCGCGCCAGCCGCTCGCCCCGGCCGGTGCGTCCGCGCCGTACCCCATCCAGTTCGTCACGTCGGTGGTGCTCGACTACTTGCTGCACAGCAGCCTCTTGCCGCAGGAGGCCATGTTGGCGTCGTGCCCGGACGAGCTGTGCGTGCAGGCGCAGGTCCTCGACACCTTTGTCGCCGCGCTCCACACGTTGGACAACATCGTCGTCAACTGCTGGGGCGTGTTGAACATCTTTGCATACACCGTGTTGCCGGCGTGCATCTGGGTGGTTCTCGCGGTGAACTTGGCGCGGTAGGGAGAGCGTCAGGCAGCAGTCGCAGCAGTCGCTGCAGTCGCAGCAGTCGCAGCAGTCGCAGCAGTCTCGCCAGATCTCACCAACAGTCGCAGCAGTCTCGCCAGATCTCACCAACAGTCGCCAGATCGCGCCCGATCTCACCGGTCTCACGAGCTCGCCCGATCTCACCATCACTACATAGTCTCATAAACGCATACTCGCACCCTCGTAGATCAGCCGACGGTCGCATATCGGCCGATGCAATCGGCTCATCTCAGTCGCAGCAATTAAAGATAAGCGCAAAGCTTACGCTGCTTACGTAACCCAGCCTGGGGGTGGCGGCGAGCGTGGCGGGAGCGGCTGCCGCTGGCACCGGGAGAGCGTGCCCGAACGGGGCACCAGACGCCGGCCAGGCGGCGGTCCAGGCGGCGGTCCAGGCGGCGGTCCAGCGCCCGGCTGTACCCACCGCAGCGTTGACAGCCCGCTGGCGTCGCTGCGCTTATCGTGGCCCGATCGGGCGCGGCGACCCGCGGGACTCCATTGCCAGATCGGGAAGCCGCGTCCGCGATAAGCCGGTATAAGTAGCGGGCGGCGGGCACCTCCAGCTCCGAACACCCACCAACCACCATGGAAAGACTTCAGCAACTCGCCTTACACGCCACCTCGTCTGTGACTGCGCCCGCGGCGCCAGCACACCCGCTCGACCCGCTCTCGCCGCAGGAGATCGCCGCGGTCGCCGGCGTCGTCAAGCAGCGCTACGCCGGGCGCGCCATCATGTTCAACACCGTCACATTGCGCGAGCCCGTCAAGCGCGCCTACTACGACTGGAAGGAGAAGAACGGGCCGGTGCCCCGCCGCTTGGCCTACTTTGTCGTGGTCGAGGAGGGCGTCTCCGCCATCCAGGAGGGCGTGGTGGACGTGGGCTCGTTGAGCATGGTCCTGTTGACCCAGACCGAGGGCGTCCAGCCCATCTTGACCCCGAGCGACTTGCAGGCCACCGAGGAGATTGTCCGCACCGACCCCGAGGTCATCAGACAGTGCCGCCTCTCCGGCGTCCCCGAGGGCGACATGCAGCACGTGTACTGCGACGCGTGGACCATTGGCTACGACGAGCGCTGGGGCGCCTCGCGCCGCTTGCAGCAGGCCTTGATGTACTGGCGCTCCGACGAGGACGACTCGCACTACTCGCACCCGTTGGACTTCTGCCCCATCGTCGACATGAACTTGGGCAAGGTCATCTACATCGACATCCCCACGCGCAGAAGAAAGGTGTCGACGCACAAGCACTCGAGCTTCCACCCCAAGCACGTTCAGGACAAGTACGGCACGCCCGAGAACCCGTCCGGGTTCCGCGCCGAGCCCGAGCGGCCCATCAACGTGACGCAGCCCAACGGCGTCTCGTTCGCCATGGACGGCAACGTGATGAACTGGTCCAACTTCCAGTTCCACGTGGGGTTCAACTACCGCGAGGGGATCGTCTTGAGCGACATCACCTACAACGACCGCGGCAAGGTGCGCCCGCTCTTCCACCGCATCTCGCTCGCCGAGATGATCGTGCCCTACGGCTCCCCCGACTTCCCGCACCAGCGCAAGCACGCCTTGGACATTGGCGAGTACGGCGCGGGGAACTGCACCAACCCGCTCGCCTTGGGGTGCGACTGCAAGGGCGTCATCCACTACTTGGACGCCCACTTCCCCAACAAGGACGGGGACGCCACCACCGTCAAGAACGCCGTCTGCATCCACGAGGAGGACGACGGCTTGCTCTTCAAGCACTCAGACTTCCGCGACGACTTCCAGACCACGGTCGCCACCCGCGGCAAGCGCTTGATCATCTCGCAGATCTTCACCGCCGCCAACTACGAGTACTGCCTCTACTGGATGTTCAGACAGGACGGCACCATCAAGCTCGAGGTGCGCCTCACCGGGATCTTGAACACGTACGTGTGCGCCGAGGGCGAGAGCACCGGGCCCTGGGGCACCCAGGTGTACCCGCAGGTCAACGCCCACAACCACCAGCACTTGTTCTCGCTCCGCATCCACCCCAGAATCGACGGCGACAACAACTCGGCCGCCACCAGCGACGCCAAGAGCTCGCCCCACCCGTTCGGCTCCGTCGAAAACACCTACGGCAACGCCTTCTTCTGCGACAAGACCACGTTCAAGACCGTCAAGGACTCGCTCACCAACTTCGAGTCGGCCACCGCCAGAACCTGGGACATGTTCAACCCCAACCTGATCAACCCGTACTCGGGCAAGCCCGCGTCGTACAAGTTGGTGTCCACGTTTTGCGCGCCCGTGCTTGCGCAGGAGGGCTCGTTGGTGCGCAAGCGCGCGCCGTGGGCCGTCTACTCGACCGAGGTCGTTCCGTACGTGGACGAGGACCACGGCTACGGCAGATTGTACCCCTCGGGCGACCACGTGTCGCAGTGGAGCGGCGACGGCATGCGGGGCATGAGAAAGTGGATCGGCGACGGCACGGCCAACGTCGACAACACCGACATCGTCTTCTTCCACACCTTCGGCATCACGCACTTCCCGTCGCCCGAGGACTTCCCCGTGATGCCCACCGAGATCTTCGACTTGATGTTGAGACCGAGAAACTTCTTCACCGAGAGCCCGGTGCTCGACATCAAGCCCTCCTTCGCCCGCACCACCACCGAGGTCCGCGCCGGCGCCCAGGGCACCGACACCTGCTCGTTGACCGTCGACAAGACGTCGCGGTTGGCCTTTGGCGACTGCTGCGACAAGTAAATATGTTAAGAGAATAGTACACGATGACACCTAAGCCGCGTACCCCGGATTTCGGGGCTCCCAGTTTGACAGCGGGCATCGCCCCGGCGGCCTCTTGCAGGTTGGGGCCGTAGTGCGCGCTTGCAGGTTGCGCCGAGCAGGTTGCTAACTCACACTTTTGGCCGTTTTTTTTCATCTTTCCACAACCACATCGCCATGAAGTACATCATCGAACACATGGAGGAGGGCTTCTCGGAGTGGGTGGTCCTCGAGTACTCGCAGATCATCCGCGAGGTCGGCGCCGACAACCTCGTCTTGACGTCGCTCCCGGCCGCGACCACCGCCGCCGACATCCCCGCCGCGTTGGTGGAGTTGGGGTTGCAGTGGACCACCGAGGAGTGTGTGGAGATCGACGGCGGGCTCGACCGCGCCCGCGTGTGCTTGTTGGACCCGGCCGCCACCACCGAGTTGGTGCCCGAGGACGCGGCGGCGTTCGACTACTTTGTTTTCGGCGGCATCTTGGGCTCGCACCCGCGTGTCGACCGCACCGGCATCTTGCGGGCCAAGTACGGCTTCGCCGGACGCAGGTTGGGCGCCTTGCAGATGACCACCGACACCGCCATCCGGACCACCCAGAAGATCATCGAGGACCAGAAGACGTTCGGCGAGATCACGTTTTTGGACTACCCCGAAATCAGATACAACAAGTACGAGCTGACCGAGATGCCGTTCCGGTACATCGTCGACAAGGACGGCTCGCCCATCTTGCCGCAGGGCATGTTGGAGTTGATCAAGCACGACGCGGAGCAGAGCATCGACGATTTGTTGATCGAGTAGGCGGCCGGCGGCGCCGGGGGACGGTGCTGACTAAGCGGTCTCGCGGCCTGTCTTCTATAGCTGAGGTAACTGTAATTTAATCGAATTGAACCGAAGTCTGGCCTAGACTTCTACATATAAAAGTAATCTGCTTGACTAGTCAAGCTGATGGGATAGCAAGAAGAGGAAGGCAAGACTGGCTCGACATTGTCTATTGAAGTGGTCTGTCTGTCCCTGTCTCTGTGTCTGTCTCTGTGTCTGTCTCTGCCTCTGCCTCTGCCTCTGCCTCTGTCTCTGTCTCCGTCTCCGTCTCCGTCTCTATCTCTATCTCTATCTCTGTCTGTATCTTTCTTTTTGTCTTTTGTCTTCTGTCTTTGTCTCCCGGCCGCTAATACATACTGACCACCTTCTTATCCACGTTGCTCTTCTTCTCGAGAACCTCCCGCATGATGAAACCAGCGGTGTCCTCGTCCTCAAAGTACGAGACGTGTGCACTCACAGCAGAAACCAACGAGATGTCAAACACCCCCATCGGCAACGAGTAGTCAATGCGCCCGGTCTTGTTCAAGCCCGTGAGCAACTTGAGCTTGTCGCCCGTGAGCTCTTCCTTCTGCAGCTTCTTCTTGGGCTCGTCCTTGCGTCCATTGGCCGCCAACGACGTGAGGATGTCTCCCAACGCGTTCTCGCCATTCGCCTTCTCGTAGTCCGAAAGTGCCCCATTCAGCTTAGGCCCTTTGCTGAACCAGCTGGACGCCTTGGACAACCGCTCGGAGATCTCGTCGCCAAAGTTGGCCAACTCCTTGATCTGGGTGTTGATGCCCTTAACGGCGAACGGCACCGGCTCGGGCTTGAAGTCGCCAAAGTCGGGGCTGACCAACGGCTCCATCCGGTACCCCACGGGATCGCACGGGTGGAACACGTTGTACAAGTTGTTGCACTTGGGCGCCGCCACGGTGCTCGACGTTTCCTCGCTCCGCTGGCGGATGTTGGTCTGGCCCAAGAGCTTGAACACGCCAACGGGCGAGCCCACGCAAAACAAGCAGTCGACGTCGAAATCGAGGTGCTTGTTGATCTCCTTCTTGCCGTCCTTGGAGTCGGTCTGCTGGGCCAAGATGTCAAACGTGATGGCCGAGCCCAACGAGTGGCCCATGAGATGGACCTGCCCCTTGAACCCGGGGTTGCGTTCCATGTACAAGCGGTACACGCGGTTTAGCTCGGACGTGACCGCCTCGAACACCTGCGCAATGTACTTGGGCTCGTAGTAGAGCAACACGTCAAGCACCACATCGCCAAGAATGTTCCGCAACGGCTTCACGCCGTCGACCGAGATCTGCGACAAGGTCGGAAGGCGGTACTCGCCGTGCTCGTCAAACTGCTCGAAGCGCTTGCGGGGCTGGAAGTCGATGCGGTGGCGCCATGAGATGGGAAGGACCTGGATCCGGTTGTTCTTCTTGCTTTCGTCCTGTTCAAGCTGCGCGTCGTCCGCGTAGGCCATCCGCTGGTACTCGGCATTGTTCTGGTACACCGCCTTCATGGTGTTGCGCATCACGTTGATGCTGTGGGTGAAGTTGACCGACTCGTACTTGTGGCCCAAGATCTGCCCGATCCCGTGCACGCAGAGAATGAGGTGGTCGATCTCCCGGTCGGGCGCCGGCTCGCGGTCGTAGTCCGCCTCGAGCATCAGCTTGTGCTGCTCATCCTCGCTCGACGGGCTCGCCTTGTCGCCGCTGCCCTCGCTGTCGACGAGAAGCAGCACCACCTCCTCCTGGATTGTCTCGGTGAGCTTGGGGATCGCGCTCGTGGCTGCGTCCAACACGCCCTCGTCGAGGTCGTCGCTGAAGCCCCGCTGGATGTACTCCACCGACATGAGCGGCACGTGCTTCAGGCCAAAGTGCCGGATCACCCCCAACTGGAACATGGTGTTCATCGACTCGGGGAACACCACCGCGTGCTTGTCGTCCAAGTAGAGCACCATTTTGCCGTCGCCGAGCGCCATCACGTCCGGCTCGGCGCCGACGTCGATCACGTCCTCGTCGCGCTTCTCCTCGCTGGCCACCTTGTTGAAGCGCGCCACCGCGCGCTTGCCCTCGCGGATCTCCTCGCGCGACGGCGGCGTGTACGGCTTCTTGACGCCGTACCCGAGCTCCAACTTCTCGGCCATCTCGGCGCCGAACGGCACCCCGCCGCTGGTGAACCACGTGCCCCGCCGCACCTCGTACACGGGGCCCTCCCAGTACACCGGCGCGAGCTGGAGCGTCTCCATGTCCACCTCAAAGAGCTTGTCCTCGTTGACCTGGAGGAGGAGCCTGTCCGACGGTTGCTCTTTGGCGCTTGGTGCTTCCTGCGCGGCTTCTCGCGGCTGCCGGGGCGCTGGCGGCTCACCTTGCGCTGCCGGCCGCCTGCCTGCGTCGCGCTTCAACTGCTTGAACGCCCTCTCGAGGCGCTTGGAGTCGTGCTCCGAAAACGGGACGAACTTCTGGGGCTGTTTGTCCTGGACGTAGTTGAACCACTCCGGCTTCGAAAGAGGCGCGTCGGTGGCGTAGAACCACTTCGCTCGTGCGCTGGACGCCCAGCGTACTCCGCCGCCGCATGCGGACCGGCTCGTTGCCCTGATTACATGCCCGATCATCAGTGGAATGTTTTGCAGTAACTAGTGGAGTGGCTGAATGCCGCGGTTGGTATATAGAGAGAAGCACGCAGGCGGGAGCGCGGGTGCGATCCGCGTGACTCGCGGTCACGCGGATCCTCGCGGCGCGCGCGGAGCGCTAGGTCAACCCGGGGGGCGGCACGGTGAACTCGCCGCTGGGCCACTGCAACACCGCGGCCGCCGAAAAGTCGCTGTAGTCGGCCGACTTCTTCATGCGGCGCCCGAGCCGCAAGTACACCTCGATGTTGCCCGTGGGCGAGGCATAGCCCGACCCGAGCGTCTCGGCGATGTAGGACGCCAACGGCTCGGCGTGGAAAAGCTGCGTCAAGTTGAGCAGCCGCACGTTGTCGCCCACGTAGTACTCAATGTCGTTGACCAAGAGCGACACCGAGGCGTACTTTTTGGCGAGCTTGGCGGGCACGTGCTGCGGCTCCGTCCAGTGGAGCATGCCGGTGGCGAGATCGAACGCGGACATCTGCGGCGGGTCGATGGTGCCGACGGGGTCCTGGCGCTTGAGCGCGAGCACGGTCTCGGCCACCGACGCCAACCCCCAGCGCGCGGCCCCCAGGTGGAAGAGCCCCAAGAGGAGTCCCTGGAAAAGAAGCGCGGTGGCGCCGCGCGTGGCGCACCCGGGAAGCAAGATGAGCGCCAAGATGTAGTGGTGGATGCGGAGGGTGAGGCCGGGCAAGTGGGCCAACGCCACGAGGGTCGCGAGAATGCCCGAGTACACCGCCAAGTAGCGGCGGAACCGGCCCGAGAGCCAGATCTTGTACGCCTGGATCACCGCGCACACCGCGATGAGGGTCGCGAGACTCATCACCGCCGCGAGCGCGCCGGCCTGCTCGCTCAAGTCGCTCCAGGTGAGTCTGTCGACGGGGAGCCGGTCGAACGTGACGTTGTTCAACACGCCGAGCCAGAAGACCGGGTACCAGTAGAGGATCCTGCTGAGGGGCGAGGGCCAGTGTTCCGGCGGCGTGGTCATGGTGCGCTTGGCGGCCAAGCGCCAGAGCACGTAGAGAATGAAGCACGCGGGAAGAAAGCGCTCGAGACTCACCGAGATCAAGGCGGCAAAGTCGTCGGGGTTCTGCGAGTCGACGTCCACCGGCGGGTCGGTGGCCAACGCGATGGTCCAGAAGCCCACGACGTTGACGGTCCAGAACACCACCGCCGGGCTCCCCAAGTAGACCACGGGGAGCCCCAACACGATGTTGAGCACAAGCACCGCCAAGCGCGGGTCGTAGCACCGCGAAAAAGAGTCGGGCAGGCTCTTGAAGAAAAAGCTCGACGGGAAGAAGGACAAGAACTCGAGCGAGTCGCCCATGCCGTAGTGCCCGCGCGCCGCCGGGAAGCCGTGCTGGACGCCGCTGGCGTACGACACCGTGGCACACCCGCCAAAAAACGGCGACACGAGTCCAGCGTGCACCGCGGCGCCGCACGCCGACGAGTCGGCGCGGTACGGGCCAGTGAGCACGCCCGCGGGGTCTGCCGGCGCGCGGCGGGCGGACTCGATCGCCCCGCCGCCCACGACAAACGACCGGTACTTGACCGACTGGTTGCCCATGGGGATGAGCGAGTACGTCCAGCTAGACCGGTCGCACAACGCCGGACAGCGGAAGGTCACCTCGCCGAGCTTCTCAGGGTGGCAGAGGTGCCCGCCGAGCCCGCACGCGCCGTTCTTGCCGCGCCACTCGATCCGGTCCTGGCACGAGAGCACCAAGGGCTCCACGCCCGTGCTCGCCAGCACCGCCGGGCTCGTCAAGTACGGCACCACCACCGAGTACACCAACCACGCCCACAACACGTAGTAGCCCACGAGGAGCACCACGCGGTACCCGGCAGACACGCGCTCGCGGAACACGTCGGGCAACTGCTCCAAGCGGGTCGCAAAGGGCTCGGGGGGGAGGTCCACGGGGTACTCGGGCCCCTCCCACAAGCGGGCGAAAAAGCCCGTCGTTTTCGCGTGCCACCCGCCGCTGCCGGGCTCGAGAGCGCCGTCGAGAGCGCCCTCGAAGTCGCTCCAGCTCGCGTCCAGCGCCCGCCGCTCACTGGCGCTCAGGCGCTGGCTGGCGGGCGAGCCGGCGCTGCTGCCGCTGCCCCGCGGGCCCTCTCGCGGGCGCAGGGCCCGCGCCGCGCCGGTGCTGCCGGCCCGGTGCAGCGACGCTAGCGACTCCGTCTCGCTTCTTGAGTACTCCATCACCGTGTCGTCGTCCAAGTGCACGCCGTTCATCTTGCCGCTCTCCTCTAGCGCCGCCAACTCTATATATTCGGGCCTCCCTTTTTGTAGCATCGGGGTCGACTGTGGAGACATTTGCGGATCAACTAAGCCTCCTAGGTTCCCAAAAAATAGTTTATTCCTCCCTGTCTACGCTATTGTTGTAGACTAACGGAGTGAGGTGGTGTTCCGGTTGCAGTGCTGGTCTGGGCCACGTTGGAAGGGTCGCTACGGCTGGTCAGTCTGGACGTAGGTGGGCGTCTGTGACCGATGGCTCGACTTTCCCGTCGGGATGTGCCAGGGTGCCCCGGGACACTTGCGTTCCCGATCGGGGCGGTCACGTGACGGTGCTCCGTGCCCAGCCCGCCGGCCTGCCCGGGCCGCTAATCCGCCCGGCGACACTTCTGCGCGGGCGGCCCCCCGCGGCGTCCCGTTACGTCGTGCCAGCAGCACCAGCAGCGGGCCGGCACGCGTGGCAGCGGCCGTAGCCGCCGGGTTTCGTCGCCTGGCCAATGGCCCGTGCCACCATCGATCGGACCGGCGTCAAATCACTATTGTTCCGGCCGCACTGGCTAAGCCCCGTGCGGTTCGCCGCACCGCGGACTTTTCAGGTCTCCCCTGCCGTGTTGCTCCCCACACCGCGCGAAAAACTGTACGCTCCTCGCCGCATTTCCTCCCGCCGCCACCGCGCATCCCCCCCGGGTATAAGCACTTCTCGCCAAGGCTCGCTAGGTCGCGGCATGCTCTCCTTACGTTGCCCGTGCTACTCTCTCACAAAATACAATCTTAAATTACCCATAACTAATATACATTAACCAGAACACATAGTACAGGATTCTGGGTTGTTGATGGCACAAGCAAGCACCTCAGAACTGTAGATGTCAGCGTCACTAGGCTCGCCCTCAGCAGGTGCAGCCTTTTCTGCAACCTCTTGAGGCTTGGCCTCCTCCACCTTCTTCACCTCTTCCTCGACGGGCTTGGGCACTTCCTTCTTCTCAGGCACGTTTTCAAGCTTGAGGTCGGCAATCGAACCCTCCAAGGAGGTTGGCGCAGTAGGTCCCGAGCCAGGCGACGACGAGTTGAAAGAAGAGTCGACTTCCGTCGAAGCGACCGATCTGGCAATATACTTTCTCTGGTGCAACTTCTCAAGCGAGGCAACGGTGTCTCCAGCAATACTGGCAGATTGCTTGTCGACGGTGAATTGAATGGCGGCGGCGGCGGCTTGTGTTCTCAAGTAGTACATACCAGTCTTCAAGCCCTTCTTCCATCCGTAAAAGTGCATCGAGGTCAACTTGCCCATGGTGGGGTCTTTGATGTGGATGTTCAATGATTGTGATTGATCGATGAAGGCGGCTCTGTCGGCTGCCATGTCAATGATGTGTTTCTGAGAAATCTCCCAAACAGTCTTGTACAAAGCCTTGATCTCGTCTGGAATGTTGCTCAAGGATTGAACAGACCCGTTGTTGGAAATGATGTTGTTCTTCATGGCATCGTTCCAGATTCCCAAGTCAACCAAGTCACGTAACAAGAAGGGGTTGACGATTTGGAATTCCCCAGCCAACACTCTTCTGGAGTAGATGTTCGACGTGTATGGTTCGAAACATTCGTTGTTACCCAAAATTTGAGAGGTAGACGCAGTTGGCATTGGGGCAACCAACAAGGAGTTTCTGATTCCGTGCTTGGCCAACTTTTGCTTCAAAGTGTCCCAGTCCCACAATTCAGTAGGCTTTCTTCCCCACAAATCGAATTGTAACAAGCCCTTGGAAGCAGGGGAGCCCTCGTATGTTTCGTAAGGACCTTCGATGGCGGCCAACTCAATAGAAGACTCGACCGCAGCGTGGTAGATGGTTTCGAAAATTTGAATGTTCAATTCTCTGGCTTCTTGAGAGTCAAATGGCAATCTCAATGCCATGAAAGCATCGGATAACCCTTGGACACCCAAAGCGATAGGTCTGTGTCTCATGTTCGAGTTTCTTGCCTCTTCGACAGGGTAGTAGTTGCGGTCGATGATTCTGTTCAAGTTACGAGTGACAACCTTGACGACTTCGTGCAACTTTTCAAAGTTGTACCAAGCACTGTTGCTATCTTTGTCAACAAAGGAGGGAAGAGCAATGGAAGCCAAGTTACAGACGGCAACTTCATCAGGTGCAGAGTACTCGACAATTTCGGTACACAAGTTGGAAGACTTGATTATACCCAAGTTCTTTTGGTTGGTCTTTTCGTTACAGGCATCCTTGTAAAGCATGAATGGGGTACCAGTCTCGGTTTGGGCTTCCAAGATAGCGTACCACAACTTTTGGGCCTTGATGGTTTGTCTTCCTCTTCCTTCACGTTCGTATTTCTCGTACAACTCGACAAACTCGTCACCGTAGCAGTCGGACAATCCACGAGCTTCATCAGGAGAGAACAAAGTCCAGGTGGAATTCTGCTCAACTCTCTTCATGAACAAGTCAGGAATCCACAAAGCTGGGAACAAGTCTCTGGCTCTGTTTTCTTCCTTACCGTGGTTCTTTCTGATGTCAATGAAGTCGAAGATGTCTGCGTGCCATGGTTCCAAGTACAAGGCAAAGGCACCCGGTCTCTTGTTTCCACCTTGGTCAACGTAACGCGCGGTGTTGTTGAACACACGGACCATGGGGATGATCCCGTTGGAGGTACCGTTGGTACCAGCGATGTAAGCTCCGGTCGAACGAATGTTGTGGATGTGTAAACCAATACCTCCAGCACTCTTGGAGATCAAGGCACAGGTCTTCAAGGTGTCGTAGATACCTTCGATCGAGTCATCCTTCATGGCGACCAAGAAGCACGAAGACATCTGTGGGAGAGGCGTACCAGCGTTGAATAAGGTGGGGGAACCGTGGGTAAAGTATCTTTGAGACATCATGTTGTAGGTTTCGATAACTCTTTCGATATCCTTACCGTGGATACCAATAGCAACTCTCATAATCAAGTGTTGTGGTCTTTCAGCCACCTTACCATCGATTCTCAACAAGTAAGATCTTTCCAAGGTCTTGAAGCCAAAGTAGTTGTAGTTGAAGTCCCTGTCGAACATAATAGCCGAGTTCAACTCGTCAGCGTTCTCCAAGATGATATCGTAAGTCTCTCTGGAGATCATCGGAGAGTGTTTACCTGTCTTGGGGTTGATGTATTCGTAGAGATCCTTACTGACCTCGGAGTAGATCTTTGTAGTTTGCTTGTGCAAGTTCGAAACAGCGATTCTGGCAGCCAAGATGGCGTAATCTGGATGTATGGTGGTCATGTAGGCGGCGGTCTCGGCGGCCAAGTTGTCCAACTCGATGGTGTTGACCCCTTGGTAGACACCGGAGATGACTCTTTGGGTGATGGCGACAGCGTCGACGTGGTTCGAGTCTAAGCCGTAGCACAATCTTTGGACCCTGGCGGTGATCTTATCGAAGCGCACAGGCTCCTTGCGGCCATTTCTCTTGTAGACATACATTTTTCTCGAATAGGTTGGGATAAAGAAAAAGTAGATACTCAGAAGATGGATGAACAAAAGCGAGAATTCGAAGCCTTTTTATAATGGAGACGCGTGTGGAGGAAATACAGATGGATTTTGGAGTGGCGAGAAAATTTAGGGTAAACAAACACGCTGCGCGTGTGCTGGGAAATTAGTAAGCGCTATAGCGGCGGTGAAAGGGGCATTAGAGGCGACTTTTCGGTCCGGAAAAGCGCCCACGGCATCCTACGGGCCACCCGCTACCTGGCAGTACCACTCATGTCCCGGTATTCCAAGTCCAAGAGGCCCAAAACTGGCAGTACCGGTACTCGGCAGCGGCGGTACACGTTTGAGGGCCGACACGTCCATTTCATTCCAGCACACTATACGCGACGCGTCGGGCAATTCTCTTGCCGCATCGGGCCATCATCTATGCGACGATCGGACTCCAAGGTAAACATCTGTATTGATGCAAACTGCCACCAGCCGTTTCGGGAACCTGCCCAAGTCCGAAGAAGGAAATGGTTGTTTGAATCTGATCGTAGCGAATGATCAAGCGGCACCAGCAGCAACTGAGCGCCCCGGTCCCTCAGCCTCATGGCTCCCGGCCAATATTATCCCACGAACAAGACCAACCTATTCGAGCCAGAACTCAAATAGAGTGCCGGTCCAGCGTACCGTCCCCAAATTAGTGGAGAGCGGAGCGGGATCAAGCGTGGGGGCGCCGCTGGTCTTGCGAAAGTGGCGCCCCCGTCGTAAGTGGCCCCTACTAGTGCGTCTTATCTGCCAGCCGGCAATCTAAGGCAGTAGCACACGCCGGCGGGGGCAGCGCGTACGCTGGCCAGCATACAGTACCAAACTGCCAGCCCACACTCTTCCGTCGGCAGCGTAGGTGCACGCAGCCGTATACGCTCCAGACTCAATCTTGTTCCCGATGCGTGCTAGTCAATTCTCAATGCTTGTCAATGCTGATCGCCAGGCTGCACTTCAACCCATGTGAGTCTCCAGAGCCACGTAGGTCGCTAGACACCCGCCCTTTCTCTGCGCCGCTTTCAGTTTCCGGTATCAATGCTCTCGTTCTAAACTTGACCGCACAAGATTTCTACGCCTTATTCCTTATCAGCTAAACTTTTATTCGTATAAACTATTCCAGTCCGTCTACTTTGTTTCCTCTTTCGAAAGGTCGCTGTTTCGTTAGTAGCTGTTGCCTTGCACACGGCTCGATAGAATTGCAATTGAACGTACTTGATAAACTTTTCCAAGTCAAAGTCCTCCTCCTTGCTTTGTGCAACTGGTGCGGCGGCTGGGGTAGGGGCGACGGTGGCTGGAGCTCTTGGCCAGACGGCAACTGCTCCCACTGAACCCAACGTGACAAGCGAAAGCTGATGTTAGTATCTTAGGCTCTGCGGAGCCCTCTTGGCGAGTAGGCTACGCTCCAATTGAGCTCACGTCCCACAATTGGTCACACTCACAATGTACGCTGGAACTTGCTTTCCTAAAATGGTGTATGAAGAGCCCATTTTCTGATGTTGGATGAATCAATGTGTTGCTCAATATTTAATTGGTGATCAGTGGATACGATTCGCCGATTCGGGCTGTGTCACGTGACGCACTAATACCACAGGTAGTGGTTGTACCGATTATCTGCTTGGTATAGAGACAAGCGGGCATGTGTGGGTGTAGCTCGGCGTTTCCTGGTCCCATTGACCCGTTTGCCGTGTATTCTTACGTCATAGCTAATGCTTCTCTCCAGTAGTTTTCAACAGAGAACCGGTTCAAGACTTCGAGCGCCTCTCCTTCGTCCTTCGACCACATAATGCTCCATTTTTGGAACAGAAGGTCCTTGACCTGGCCCTCCCACACTACTTGACACTTGTTTTTGGAGAGGTCGACGTCTGCCTCTGGTTCTTCCTGGGCCCCGTTTTCATCCTTGGGCTTTTCCTTTGGCTCTGGTTTCTTTCTCCAATCGATGCGTTGCGTCAATAGTTTCTTGTAGAAGTTCACACTCTTTCTTCCTCCCTCTACGATGATCAAATTGAACAAGGGGTTTCGTAAGCAGATCCCTCGCAAGTCAAGCTGTTTGGCATTGACGTCAATTTTGAAAAAGTGCTGTTTGTTCTCCAATTGGTCGACCCTGAAGACTGCCGTGAAGTACCCCCTGTCGAGGTCTTTCTCATGCTGAAGCTGGATCTTTTCGTGTCTCTGCTCCTTGGTGAGTTTTCTAGCTTCATTCTCACTCAAGTGCTTTTGTAGCCTCTCCTCCACTTCTTGGCGGACCTGCATCTCCACGGCCGTAGGGTCTTTGATCGATTCGTTTGTTAAGACGCTCATCAAGTTGGAAAGTTTGACCTTTGGAGGTGGAGGAGCATCGAGTCCCAATTTGATCCTGTCTTGTTTGTCTTTGAGTTTCTCCTGTCTGTCGTTCTTTCGAATCCTCTTCATCTCCTTCTTGGTTAGAAAGAGAGGCTTTTCTTCTGGGTCGTGTTTTTCCCACGATGGCTTTAGTAGCACAGGATGCTGAATATAGATGGAAACAGGGGCATCTTCGCTGTCTAGTATAATGCGGTCTGGTTCGTTAATGTGTTCGTAATTTGAATCTTTGAGGTACGGTCTGTCCCACCACTCTACGGACGGCGGCACCTGTTGCTTGTAGTAGTGTTCTCCGAGCCCCATATCTGCTGTAAGGCCTCTCTTCTGCTTCTCCTCGTGCTCCCTTCTCGCCTGCGCTTCCTGTCGCTCCTTAGCTCGAATGGCTTCGGCCTCCGCTATATACTTCCCCTGCTGGTTGAATTGAAGCGGGCGAGTCTTGCGAGACTTGCCGATCTCTCCGAGATAAGGGTTGATCGACAACGGATCGAACCACTGCCGCACATTCTGCTTGAGAGGGTTGTGGTTCTTGGGCATCACTGGCGTGGGTGCAATGTTCTTGAGAAGCGGATGGATCTCCACGTTCAATCCCCCCTCACTAGGGCGAGCATGGTCGCTGCCCTGCTTGTTCTTTGCGATGAGCCTCGCCTTGGCTCGTGCTATCGCATCATTGGTGTCAGACAGTCTCTTCATTGCTGGACGAACGCTGGACGGCCTCTTCTTCGTGACTCGTGGTTGTGTGCCAGCACCGTTTTCCTCATCTGGTGTTGCACCTGGCAGGGACGAATCTCTGTTTGCGTGTCGCTACCAATTGCTACCCAGTACACCACAAGTTACTCAGAATCACCAAAAATTCTATTACCTCCAGTCAAAAGAGTAAGTCTACAGCTACATCCCAGTTCAGACGTCTCGTTTTTCCACTGCAACCCCTCACACAAGAGTCTACAGTATCCACGTCCACAAGATTGTCCCGAAAATTGCGCCTGCGTCATGGTCAACATATCGAAAATGGATGTATTAGAAAGAAAGAATTTGGCCCCAGCGCTAAAATCTTTAATCGATGAGCTTGCAACCTGCGATATCAATCAGTTGCCAGCCAAATTGACAGCCAATTTGGTGTGGGAGAGACCACGCGGAGACTTGATCCATTGGATTCCGGTCTTGAATAGAATTGATGAGATCTTGGAAGCCCAAATCGTCAAGTATGGTTTGGATCAAGAATACGCCAAACTACAGCAATTCACCCCGGAGGACCAGAACTTGGTCATATCTACCTTGAGCTTTACTTGCACGTTATTGGAGAACTGCAATGAGAAGCTCATCTACTCCAGTAGTGAAAGAATTTATGCATTGATCAATACCCCAACGATAGATGTCAGATTGAAAACGTTAGAGGTGGCAGTTCTTCTAGCTGAGAAACACATAAGATCGGGTTTGACTCGCCATGCTGCGACCAAAAGCACAAGGATGAAAGTCTTACAGATAGCAAAGTCGTACCCTCCAATCGTCCCTCCAAGCTTCGTGACCAAAAATAACCAAGACAATAAAGAAGATAAACCCAGCGTCATTGGTGACCATTTCAGTTATATACATACGCTTACTTCCGACAAGAAGTACCCTTCGAAATGGAGACACCTCAACTTTCAGTACTACAAGAAAGACTCAAAACCCACTGCTACCAAGAAAGAAAAAGCCAACAAGACTGGAAGCTCGAAGGAATCAAATTCTCCAAATGAAGGCATTTCAACGTTTAGCTTGTCCGAGGAAGCTGTCCGTAAACTAACGTTGGACCAAATATATGATAAAGCAAACGAAAGCATCCCAGCCAGTGCTTGGTTTGATTTCGGTTTAGTAGCACCGGTTGCCAAAGCTTTCAACAACAAGTCTTACGAAGCTATCAACTTGAGAGAAAAATTACTTCAAATGAAATGCTTGGCCATTGGATTTGTTAGTTGTATGTTTTCCGGTGAATTCACTTCCGCCAAGCTCTTTGAATCTGAACCATATATCTTCAGTTTCTTGGTTGATATGATTCATCCCGACAGTTATGGCAAGATTTCGAGAAACGTGTGGTTCAATGCAATCAAGGCATTGGAATACATTTCCGCAAAGAGAGTTTGGGGAAATGAATTGGTCAGAAGCTTGGGCGGAAACATTAACCATGGAACACTATACCAATGTATGAGACTGATCAACAAGAAAATCAGGGAAGACGACGATCAATACTTCGAGCTAGGAGCTATACATTTCTTCAACATTATAGGAAACCTCATCAATACCAAGGGAATCCTCCAGAGGCTCACTGCGGGAGGGATTCTTGACGACTTTATCCAGTTTTTCAACGTGAACACCAAGTATAAATGGACCTGCTCTACGGTGGTACATTTGACAATGAGATACCTTTACTCCAACCCTGATTCATACGAAGAGTTTGTCAACAAAAACGGTTTCAACTTACTTATCAATACCATCAACTACGAGGTGGACTTTGCCCTTGCCAATCCCAACTTTGGTGGCGGGGCTCCAAAAGATGCTATTGTGCATTACAAAATCAGTTACAGACAAGCTAACTATATCCGCATGTTGATGAAGTTGGTGGTTGACTTGATCCAGTCGGGATTAGGCGATAGGCTCAGGAACCTTTTTGATTCGCCCTTACTCGATAGTTTCAACAAGATTTTGACTAACAAGGATGTCTTTGGGCCATTCATTTTGTCTGGTACCATTGATTCAGTCTTCCACATCATTCACAACGAGCCTACTGCATTCTCCATTTTAAATGAAGCAACCGTTATTGACACTATCTTGAATAATTATGAGAACTTGTTCATGCCTTGCAATACCGTGATGACCTCGTTACCGGAAGTTATAGGAGCGATCTGCTTGAACAATGAAGGATTAAAGAAAGTCATAGATAAAGGAATTATTGGCATATTCTTCAGATCCATGTTGAAACCAGAACTTTCCAATGAGCTCACTGCTGCAATCAATTTGGGGTGTTCCTTTGATGAGCTTGGAAGGCACTACCCATCTCTCAAACCAATAATCATGCAAGAGATCAAAAACTTAGTCGAAGAGTTTCCTAACTTCATTGCTGAAAAATTCAAAGGAGTGGAATACTTTGGCTCTGACAAGGGAACTTTATTCAAATCTAAGGACGAGAAGATAGAAGATAATGAGGAAGGAGATACAGTGCTTGAAAGCTGCAATAACTCGGAGTACATAACAACCTTCGATAACATATGCTTTTTCTTGGACGGTTTGTTGGAAGACAGTGGACAATGGATGACAACCGTACAGGAGGAAATAAAGTTCGAGTCTTGGATTAAACTTTTGACCATTCCAAACGTTCCACACGATTTTATCAACTCCAATGGGTTCGCAACGCTTGGAGGGATACTCAAGTACTTCGATGATGAGAACAGAGCCTATGGATTACCAGAGCTATTCAAGGTGATGGTCCAAACTTTGCAAACTGCACATGTTCAAGAGTACATCAATTATCAAGATACAAATGTTTCCTTCTTTGAAAGATTTGAAAACTCGCCAAAGGAGGGTACTGAGTATCTCCGTACTTTGAATGTTCTCCTGACACTCTTGTACACTTTGACTGATATTTACGTCAATAATGGTCTAGTATTTCATGAACGCTTACAGCAAGTCACTGAATTGTTTGGCGGTTACAATATCAAAGTTATCTCCGATTTGGGACTTCTTTTGGAAAGAAGTGTGATCGAAGAAAATATCATTCGTTCAAATATGCCAGATCTCATGGTCAAGTTAACTGCAACAGCTAATACTTTCGGAGACAACGATCCTCCATTGGTTATTCATGCAGCCAATGAGTACAGTGAGAAGGAGAATAAACCCGAGAGGACTAGTGCCAAGTATAAGAATACAACCCAATTGAGATTCATGAACAGTCGATTCCAGAGCTATGTTTCCAAAATCTTCGGCGCAGTGAGCCGCATCTGTATGCACAAAAGACAGGATTATAGTCAGAAAGAGTGGAGAAGAGATGCAGTTGAAATCACTATTGAACTTGGCAAAGTGTTAAAGTCAGCGCTTTCAAGAGAATTTTCAAACAAGTACTATCAATGGTGCTACGTCTTAATCATGGCTAATGTGACATTGTACGCATTGTGCTCAAACGAAAGAAGCAAGGAGACAGTACACACCTCGATGGCAATCTCGTTAATTCAAAATGATGTTTACCATCGCTTGAGAGAATTGGCAACAGATTTGTGGGATTCTTTGTTGAATTTGGATCCTGTCGAAGTTGAGAAATCTAAAACTTTGAAATATATCTGCGTCTCTGATAGCAGTATCGTCAAGAATGCATTAAGTCAAATCTTCATGATTTTTGCAAAGTCCCTGAATTCTGAATTGGTACCAAATCTCCCGGTAGCAAAACTTTTCTTTCACAGTGGGTACCCACGCGATACGGAGCCCAAAATGACCTCAGCTGTCTTGATTCAAGTGAGATACGTGGCCATGAAATTGATCACAAGTCTCAAAGCTTCGATGAATGATGGATTGTACGAAGAAACCAAATACACCAACATCCCGACTCCTTTGCTAGAACAAATTATTCAAATTTCCAAATTTGTGTTTCAAGGAAAGAAGGAATTCCCCACCTCGGAGTTTGTTCCTTTCGATCTTGAAAACATTTCTCCTCCTTCCAATCAGGTTGCATATTTGATTTCTTTAGGGTTGACTGAACTCCAGGTGGATCATTTCTTCAAGCACGGTCTGGACCTTAGTGACATTGTCAACAAAAAGTGGCCCGAATGTCCTCAAATAGATTTGACGTCGACTCAGTGGGAGAAATACAAATCGATGGTTGAAGATGATGATAACGACTTCACTATCGAACATCCAAAGTTCCCAACTCACTCGGACCTTGAACAACTTCGGATACCGGCTAAGAAGTTGTTGAATGAACAATGGTTGGATATTGCATCTAAGTACCCAAAAATTGCTGATTCAGTTGCAGAAATGCTCTTCGCTGTCCACACAGATTACAAGACTATTGTATCGCAGACATATGACCAGATCATGAACTTAGTGGAGGTCAAGAATGAAAGAGGTCAGTCTTTGGCTATATCTATCAAGCTTCTCTCCCTCATCTTGAAGAACGACCAGGCTGCTCGAAGCAATGTGGAAACTTTCAACAAATTCGCTGCTTTTGTTGCAAACGAATTGAAAAACGATGTTGCTAATGAGGAGTTCTTTGCTAACTCTTTAAGTATCGTTGAGCAGCTTTTGTTGTTCAGCGAGATACCCGAGGCCGAATCTTCGGAGCATGACTCGATCAAGTATGAGGGAGCTGATATTCCATGCCAAATCGAGCCTTCAATCAAGGACCAAATATTTGATGGATTGATGAGCCTCGCTAACTTGACAAACCACAATTCTGCTGTTGCTATAGTCAGAATATTCATTTTGTATTCAAGGGACTACAGCTATGCGTGTCGTCTTGCCAAATCTGAAGCTTTGAAAGAATGCATTCGTTTAGCCAGAACTTTTGACCTGAAGAGACCTGACTTTGATCAATACAAGATGTGTATTGTCATTCTCTTGAGAAGATGCTTTGAAACTAATGAAGTGTTGAGGGCGGGCATGGTCACCGAGCTTTCTAAGGTATTTGGAACCACGAGATTCAAGAAGGATCTTCAAACTTGTTTAAGAGAGACATCCTCCTTGGTGGTGAGAAATCCCGACATTTATGTTGACATAGTTTCAGAGAACATCAGACTTGAAGGTTATGATGGTGATAGTAATTTTTTCCACGGGAAGATACCGGTTAAGTATCAGAAGCCCGGAGAAGATGCCACTAAAACATCGGAAGATGGCGATGTTGAAATGACTGACGGAAATCAGCCAATCGAGTCTTTAGGTATCGTGCTGATTCTCCTTACCGAATTAATGGAAGTTCTCAGGACAGATTGGTTAAGCGATCCAGAAGAAGAGCCACCAAAAAGCATTCTTGAAAAGGAAAAGAGGGAAAAGGAAAAAGAGAAGGAAGATAAGACTAAGAGTAAACCGACTGCATTGTTTAAGAACACTAACTTTGCGTTCGCCTGTTTCCTTCTCCAGACTATTGCAGAACTTGTTGCATCTTATAAACAGTGCAAGCTAGAATTTCTTACTTTTTCAAGGAAGAAGAAGGATGACAAGTTGAAACCTCGAGCAACTTCACTCAATGTTTTTCTCCATCAATTGGTGCCTACGCATCTGCTTGAGGTCACAAGCGGACCAGAGTTCGATAGAAGGGCTTCATTATCTTCGATTGCTAAATTAGTCATTTTGGGACTTGTGTCGAATTTGGAGATTGATAAAAAGACTGAATCAAAGAAAGGTAGAGTGGAAGACGCTGACATGGCGTTCATTCGGAGATTCTTCATCGATATTTTGGTCAAGATTATGAGGGAAACGGTAAGCTTACCTGTCTCACTTTCTGTAAAGTATGGAAAGCTTCTTGACTTATTCGATGTTTCAGCTATGGTGATTTCCTCCAAATTCCGTGACATCAGTGGGCCGCTCTTGAATAAGGAATCTATCAAGTTCGACCAGTATCATATTAGTAAGATTCTTATTGATAAGCAAGTACCTTCCCAGATCACTACCATTATATCCGAACTTGACTTGAATTTCCCAAACGTTGATAAAGTCATCAAGGCCGCTATCAAGCCACTCACATTGTTGGGTAAAGCTAAGACGGATTTCCAAGATCTCTTCGAAGAGGGCCATCAGGGAGATAAGGAAGATGATGATATTGTGCCTGAAGACGTCGATGATCGTGAGGAAACACCTGACTTGTTCAGAAATTCCACTTTAGGAATGTATGATGCAGAATATGACAGTGAAGAAGAAGGCGACTATTTTGATGAGGATGAAGAATTGGAAGTCTTGATGTCGGAAGAAGATATTTCAGAAAGTGACGATGAATCTACAGGACTTTCTGATTTAGATTCTGAGAGAAACGACATGGAAGGTTTGGAAGTTGAGTACGATGAAATGGAAGGAGACGATTATGATGATGGCCAAGAATATGACGGCATGAATGATATTGAAATCATTGATGAATTAAATATTGGCTCTCAGAGTGAAAGTGACGATGGATCAGAAAGCGAAGATGGTGATTCTGAAGCCTCTGATTTCAACGGGTTTGACAATGAAGACGATGATATGAGTGAGTACGATACTGAAGAATTAGATGGCTGGATCGAAGAGTTTGAAGATGAACACAACCCTGATCAACAAGACCAAGAACCGATTGAAGAGTTTGAATCTGCGTCAAGTCGTGCCAGAGGAAGTATTGATTTAGAGTCCAATCACGACTCAGACGATAACTTGAGTGACGTTGGAAGCTCTCTGGATTCTGAAAGAGGATTCACAACTGGAGCAGCCAACGAGTCTTCTCCAGCCTTATCTGCAGTGTTAAACAGCTTTTTGGGAGATGGAGGTGTCTTCAGAGGAACTATACAAGTAAACGGCCAAGAACACAATATCGACAACAATCGTGGAATTGGTAGAGTTTTTGAAAACATCTTACAGATGGGAAGAACCAAGCCAAATGATGATACATTCAATTTCCTGTACGTCAAATCGACCAAGGAAAGATGGATCGACACACTTAAATTGTTTTACGAAAAAGACAGGCATGAATTCATGATGAGGGTCATTCCTTCGATTGTCAATCGTATTGAAAAGGACAGTATCGATATTTTCAATCAAAAGAAAGCGGAAGCAGATCGTATAAAGCGAGACAGAGAAGAAAAGCAAAGATTGAAGGAAGAGGAAGAGAAGCAAAAGAAGGAAGAAGAGTCCAAGATAAGAGACGAAAGCGGAATCGCAAGTGAAGAGGAACAAGAATCTTCACAAGTCCGCGAACCAGTCATGGTCAGAATCGGAGACAGGGACGTGGACATCAGCGGTACGGATATAGACCCAGAGTTTTTTGAGGCGTTGCCGGACGACATGAGAGAAGAAGTATTCACACAGCATGTTCGTGAAAGAAGGGCTAACGCTACCAGCACAGGTGCGGATGCAAGAGAGATTGACCCAGATTTCCTTGAAGCATTGCCCGAGCAGATTCGTGAAGAAATTCTTCAGCAAGAATCGATGGCAAGACGTTTCTCCTCGGTCCAGGGATTTCCTTTCCTTGGTGACGAAGAAGAGATCGAAGACGATGGGGAGGATGACGAAGATGTGGAAGAGGGAGATGAAGAAGAAGTTGAAGATGAAGAATCCAAAAAGGCTAAAAAATCGAAGAGGGTATTCTTTACTCCTTTGATTGATAGGCAAGGAGTTTCAGCATTGATAAGATTACTTTTCGCTCCATTAAGCGTTACTCAGAGAGAACACGTTTATCACACCTTGTTATACATGTGTCATAGTAAACAAACAAGAATTGAGGTGATGGGACTTTTAGTTGCAATTTTACATGACGGTCTCAGTAACCTGAAATCACTTGAAAGGATATACAGTCAGATTTCAGGACATGCAACAGGACAGAAGGATTCCAAGAAGCAATTCAAATTACCTATCGGGGTAACCATTCTTGTGGTTGGAATTCAAATTATCGAAAGTGCTAACTACCTTTTGGAGCGTAATAGTCACTTGAGGTATTACTTCTTGACTGAACATGAGAATCCATTCCTTGTTAATCGCAAAAATAAGTTGAAAACATTGACGAAAGAGAACAAATTCCCAGTCAATTACATTCTCGGCTTGCTCGATAACGCTCTATTGAGAGAAGATCAAACTTTCATGGACATTTTGGCCCGAGTCTTGCAGATTTCCACCAGGCCGTTGAACATTTTGAAGTTGAGCAAGGATCAACAATTACCGTTCAGTCCGCCTGTTATTCCAGAAAGGAACTACCGACAGATCATCAAGATTTTGACCGCAAACGAATGTTCCAACACTACTTTCAGGCGTACAAACAGTGCAATGCACAATTTGTCAGTCTTGTCTAACGCTCAAAAGGTATTTTCTATGGAACTTTCGGATTGTGCAACTGGTTTGGGTAAAACTATCATTGGAGACCTTAACGTCTTGACAAAGGAACTTGATGGATGTGCATCATACAGCACTGAGAGTAAGTCGTTTTCCAAATTCAGTGCCGCTTCCTCTGATCAGGCTAAATTATTGAGGATTCTTACCGCCTTGGATTACATGTTTGAAGAGAAGAAGAAAAAGGCAGCGGGCGAGGAAGGAGAAGATGAAGAATCGAAGGCACAAGAAAAGAAGGTTCGTCAATTGGAAATTGAAGAATTGACGAACTTGTATCAAAACTTGGCTCTAGGTAGCTTGTGGGATGCATTGAGTGATTGTTTGAGAGTGCTCGAAGAGAGGTTAGATCTTAACAACGTTGCTACAGCACTCTTGCCATTGATTGAAGCTTTGATGGTTGTTTGCAAGCACAGTAAGGTGAGAGAGCTTCAAATCAAAGATAATGTCAAATATGAGGCTAAAAAAGTTGATTATTCTAAAGAACCAATTGAAAGATTGTTCTTCTCCTTCACTGATGAACACAAGAAAATATTGAATCAAATGGTCCGAAGCAACTCAAATTTGATGAGTGGTCCCTTCGGCATGTTGGTCAGAAATCCAAGAGTTTTGGAGTTTGACAACAAGAAGAACTACTTTGATCGTAAGCTTCATCTCGACAAGAATGAACATGCCAAGTTGGCTATAAATATTCGAAGAGACCAAGTATTCTTGGATTCCTACAGATCATTGTTCTTTAAATCGAAGGATGAATTCAAGAATTCAAAGTTGGAGGTGAACTTCAAAGGCGAGTCTGGTGTCGATGCTGGGGGGGTTACAAGGGAATGGTATCAAGTATTGTCCAGACAAATGTTCAACCCTGACTATGCGTTGTTCACTCCAGTTGCTTCTGACGAAACTACATTCCATCCCAACAGAACGTCGTACATCAATCCAGAACACCTTTCGTTCTTCAAATTCATTGGCCGGATTATCGGGAAGGCAATTTATGACTACAGCTTCTTGGATTGTCACTTTTCTCGTGCAGTATACAAGAGGATTTTGGGTAGACCCGTTTCCATGAAGGACATGGAGACCTTGGATCTTGAATACTTTAAATCCTTAATGTGGATGTTAGAGAATGATATCACTGATGTTTTGATTGAGGATTTCTCGGTGGAATCAGACGACTATGGTGAACACAAGACTATTGATTTGATCCCTAACGGAAGAAACATTCCAGTGACTGAAGAAAACAAGCAAGCTTACGTTGGCAAGGTGGTCGAATACCGTTTACAAACTTCGGTTGCTGAACAAATGGACAACTTTTTAATTGGCTTCCATGAAATCATTCCGAAAGAATTGGTTGCAATTTTTGATGAACAAGAGTTGGAGTTATTGATTTCAGGGTTGCCAGATATCGATGTTGATGACTGGAAGAACAATTGTAATTATAACAACTACTCCGTTTCTGCATTACAAATTCAATGGTTCTGGAGAGCAGTGAAGTCTTTCGACAATGAGGAAAGAGCCAAGTTGTTACAGTTTGCCACAGGTACCTCCAAGGTTCCATTGAACGGTTTCAAAGAACTAAGTGGGGCTAATGGTACTTGCAAGTTCAGTATTCATAGAGATTATGGACGCACAGATCGGTTGCCTTCATCTCACACTTGTTTCAACCAAATCGATTTGCCAGCCTATGAAACGTATGAAACATTGAGAGGCTCCCTTTTGTTGGCTATCACAGAAGGTCATGAAGGATTTGGGTTGGCCTGAAGAAGTCAATTTGCCTTTTGACAATCATCTACTAAGACAAGGAGGTTTTTGGATGCTAAATTGATTAGTTACAGTATAATAAATGCTCATATATTATCAGTGGCCATATAGTATATGTCTCCCATTATTGTTCTCCCTTCATACGCCGATTTCTATATAGTTGTGTCTCTAACCTTCTACTCGCTACACGCAGCCTCTAATTCGTCTGGTGAAGCCAAATGGCTGACTAACTTGACGTTTCTCTCGTTCTTACTCTCGGCTTCTTCACTCCAAAGTTGACTCTTTTTCAAAAAGTCTACAGGAGGAATTGTTATTCTGCCGTTCTTGAAAACGTACTTGGTGACGGCAAATGCATGAACCTTGTCAGAGTTCTTGCCTGTAGTGAATTTAGTCAAGACGTAGAGCCATTTGCGGTCCCACGCCAACACTCTACTGCTGACCTGAAACAGCTGAAATGGCTTCAACTCCCTTCTGAAAGTGCACTCGATAGTAGCTGCAGGCACATATGGGAAGTTCGAGGTGCTGTACTTGCTCTTGAACTCTCCACTGACATTTTCGTAAGAATCAATGAACAACTTTTGAAAAACGTGCATCACCATCTTCGCCCTCGAAATATCCATATCCACCAAGTAGGTCGAGTTCGACTTATGGAGATACATGTCAATCTCAAGAGGAGAGACGTAGGTTGAGATCGATACCCATTTGAACAAATCTGAAGCTCCGGAGAAGCCGAAGCTGTTGCGGCGATTGTTCTTCAAGTACTTCCTTCTCGAATGCACGAGCTCGAAAACATAGTAGTAGAAGCGGAAAAAGTAGGCAAACGGGAGTGTTTTGTAGGTCGAAGCGGCGAGTAGTACCCCAATGGTACCGACGGCTGTCTTGAGAAGAGACATTAGCTGCCCTTCGGCCTCGGCACGGGTTCTTGCGGAGCTAATATGCACCGAAGTCGTGCCCTATGGCAAAGGCCGATCACGAGTAGGGCCCAGACAGTGTACAATGCCAGACAAATAAGCTAGCGAGGCAGCAAATAGGCTTCGGCTCCTAGCGGAAGTGGTCCAGTGCCACCGGATATCACATTGCCTAACGAAAACGTCTTGTGCTCCGCCGGTGGGCGTGGTCTGTTGTCTTAACGAATATGGTTCCACAACTGTCAAATGCAGCGTGCAGAACTTTTGACAGAACTTTGGCAAAAATTGCAAAATACGTGCTCCGATGCATTCAGACGACACGACTCGAGAGTGTAGTCGCGCCTTGGTCTCGACAAGCGAACCTTGCGGAAGTACCCGCGGCCACAAGTGACTTACGTGGTAGACCGACAAAGTGTTGGGCTTTTCGCAGCCAAGGCATTTTGAGGGTCCTGCAGCCCTGCGGCCTTCTGTTCGCGTGGTATTCTATTCTATTGTTCTACGTGGTGTCTCTCCACTCACTCTCTACAGGCGGCCTCTAGTCCGTCGGGGTTTGCCAAATGAGACACCAACCGGTAGTTCTTCCGGTTCTGTGCTTCCGCCTCCTCGCTCCAGAGATTGCACTCCTTCAAGCACTCGACCGGAGGAATGGTGATGCGGCCGTGTTTTTTCAACACGTACTTGGTGACGGCAAAGGCGTGGATGGTTTCGCCGTTTTTGCCCGAGACAAACTTGGAGAGCACGAAGAACCACTTGCGGTCCCACGCGAACGACCGGCTCATGATGTCGAACCTCTGGAACGGCTTGAGTTCCTTGCGGAAGGTGCACTCCAGTGTCGCCACAGGCATGTACGGCAAGTTGGCCAACGAGCCGTCCTTACTGAACTCGCCCTTGGTATTGTCAAAGTAGTCAAAAAAGAGCTTCTGAAACACCTGCGATCGCCACTGCGCCCGGGCAATGTCTAGATCAAGAAAGTAGGTGGAGTTCGACTTGTGGAGATACATGTCCAACTCGAGAGGCGAGACGTACGTGGAGATTCCCAGCCATCGGAAAAGCTCGCTTGGGTTGTCGGCCCCGAACGTGTTGGTGTCTTTCAACCGATGGTATTTGCGCTTCTGCAACGCCAAGTTTCGAATGGCTATGATATAAAAGCGGACGGGGTACGCCAAGGGAAGAGTCTTGTAGGTGGAGAGCAAGAAAAGAAGCACTGCCGCCTTCCACAATTTGAACAGCTTGAACATGCCGGTCCTCAAGAATTTTACACACGGAGCCACCAGGCACGGATTTCGTTCCTTAATCGTTGAGCGGAACCAAACTCACGTGAATGTGGTTGACGTTTTTGCCTTTTGGGCTTTTTTGGGTTCGCGGGGTGGCCGGAACCAGTTTGGTAGCCGTTTTCCGTTTAGGCGCTTTGTAAGCATTTGGAGCCGGACCTGCCGCTCGACAATCGGCCGCGTTTTTTCTTGTTCTTGATGGCCAAGACCGAAAAGTGCCACGTCCTGCTACCATGGGCCGATAAAAATTTACCTTCATTAATGCTATTTCTGTCTATTTCGTTTCTCATAATTACCGCAGAGATTCCGCGCTGGCAGCCGGGCCCGGCTCACGAATCCTTGGAAATTTACAAATTAGGTGGAATCTCGGTTCAACCTGGCCGCCTGTCAGCAAATGCGAGCCTGCTTGCGTTGAGCCCCTCATACTAAAATATCTCTCCGAAATCGTTCATATCGGATCATTCAACCGTTTTCGAGTAGTCCTCTAAACTCCGTGCTTTATTTTCCTGTAATTCCCTAAGCTTTCCCTAAGCTTCCTTTTTCATCATGTTGACAGCATGGGGACATAAATTCTTCTCGACGTGATTAGTCATCCAGTCCTCGACGTTTTGGAACTCCGTCTTGCAAACCTTGCATCTGCCGGACACTCTGTTTCTCTGGTCCTTCTTGGTGCCCGTGGGGTAGTGGAAGTGAATGGCCTTGAGGTGGTTCTTGAACGTGTCGCAACGGGAGAAGATCCCGGTGTTGTGGCAGCAGTGGTCGGAGCTGGCGTCTGCGTCCGCCATGTTCTTGAACGGACACTTGAACTGGCCCTTGTCGCTGCCAATCTCTTTCCAGTGGCACTTGACATGTCTAAAGAGATCGTTGGGCCTGGCGAACCCCCGACTGCAGTATTTACAGATGTGTGGTCTGGAGGTAGGCTTGAGGTGTGTAGACTTGTGTGTGGCAAGGTTGGAGAAGTAGAGCTTGCATTCGGGACACTGTCTCTTTTTGCGAGGCTTCCAGTTTTTCTTGGGCGACGACGAGTCGGAGGCGTTTTCCATCGAGGGGGAGTGGGGGTACTCGTCGGAGCTGTGGTTGTGGTCGTGGTGGAGGTGGGGCGATGACGAGGCGGTGGACTCCTCGTTGTCCGAGTGTTCATCGTGGCTGTGGTTTATGTGGAGATGGCTGGGTGACGTGGGCACAGCCGAGGGGTGGAGGAGGGTCTCTGCCGCGTGGCCCGGGTGTTCCTGTTTGACGGTGGGGTCCAGAAACGAGCGGTTTCTGTTGTAGTTGAAGGAGGCCGGCGAGGTGCACGAGTTGAGTCTCGAGTACGGCGGGGTGAGCGGGCTGGTGGAGGGCACGCCGTGGCGGACCTCCGGGACGGGCAAGCGCGGCTGCGCCATGTACGAGTGCTGGGGGAACGCGCTGGGGACGACCATGGGGATGGGCGCCGCCAACGGGCTGGCGTAGTTCTGGTGGTTCTGGTGGTGGGGGAAGGCGGCGGCGGCGGAGCCGTACGAGAACGGCGGCAACACAAACTTGGGGGTCGCGGACGAGTCCACGGGGGCCCGCACGTTCAGGCTGGGCAAGTCCAACGAGAGCGAGTGGATCGAGGGCAAGGTTCTTCCGGTGGTGGGAGTCATGGCAAATAGTGGTGGGACCTGGAAGCAGCCATGGCGGACGGAGAAAACGGCATTCTATATATATATAAACTTTGGCAAGCGTTTATGACAAATGGTTGAATGCAAATTACGTAATGGACAAAAAGAAAGTAACCTGTGCAGCATAGCCGTGACGCGGAAGGCACAATTATATCTGCTCGGACGCAAATATGGGCCAAGCATAATATGCTGCCGATCGGCTCTAGCCGCAAGCAATCCCGCTGCCTGTTTGCACAACCGCAGCACCGTCCGCACCATCATTTACCGGCGAGCACCACGAGGCCCCCCCCCCCATGCCCACCGTGCCCGCCCCGGCCGCGTTGGGGGCGGCCGCGTGCGAAGGCGAAGCGACCCGCTTTTCCGCCACCGCCCCCGGCGCCCGGCCCCCCACCCTGTGCTTTAACTCCGTCAACACCCACTCGCCAGCCGGGCCTCATGCCACGTCGTGGTGCACCGGGCCGTGTTTCTGAGCCGTGCCCCAATCTGGAATATTTTGCCCTCGCTCCTCGCTCCCGGTGACTAAGCGTGTCGGAATCGGCACCGTCCTAAAACCGTTCCGCGTAATTCCATCTCTTCCACGCCAGCCGCAGCCTTCTCCTATTTGCCTTCGCGCGGTCACGGGCCCGGGCCAGGACCCCGCGGCAGCCTTCAGCCGTGTTTGGTCGCAGTTCCCCCAGCCGTCGGCGACCGGCGCTCCACTCGCCTGTGCCAGCTGGCGCAACCACACACGGCTTGCCCGGCACGCGCCCACCCCCACGCCCGCCGGCCGCGCTCGAGCACCGCCCGGCCCCAGCGACACGCGCCGCCTGGCGCCGCCCGGCTCGAGCGCCTCCCGTGCCGCTCGCGTCTACACGGTGCCCCCGCCAGCGGGAGGGGACGACGGCGGACGGTTGCCTGTTTGGTCCGGCCGCTGGTGCTGGGTCCCCCGCCAGCGGTCGCGCCGACGGCTGGCGTTCCACAAACGGTTGCTCAGAAAAAGGGGCGGTTCCCCTATTATTGGCAGCCTGGCCCGGCCGCAGGCCGGTCGCCGCATTTCTTTTTTGGCCAGTTGTTCCGTATCGTGTGCGGCGGATACGCCGGAATCGAGCTAGCCGGCACTGCCGCGCCATCGTGCTACGCCAAGCGCCGCCAACCGCGCCGTCACGTGACGAGGCGGCGGGGCCTCGCGGCGCGCCAACACACCCTTGGCGTGGCCGCGGGGCTTGTGTGCACGCCGGCGGAACGCTCGCCGGCGGCGCCGGCAGTGGCGGGGGGGCGCGCTCGTAGCCCCGTTCACGTGAGGCACGCGGCAGAGCCGAAGGGGGCGCCCGCGCGATCGTTGCGCATCTGCTGCAGGTGCGCCATTGCAAATTCGGGAACGACAGCGGCACCGATCCGAGCGTCGCCTCCCCGGATTCTAGGCGCCGCCGGCGGCGTGTTTACGATCACGTTTTTTTTTACATTAGACTGGTCAACTATGGAGAGAGCTGGCTGCGGTGCAAGGCGCCCGCGGGCGTCTACACCGCGCCAGCCGCGCTCAGAGGGGTCGCCGCGCCCGAGCAGGTGCCGTCGGCACGATTAGGCTCGTGGGCCGGCACGGCGACCTACCGTTGGTCCGTGCGCATCGTTTGCGGGAGCCACGCTCCGTGGCCCCCACCACCTCCTTCGCCAGGAGCACGCTTACGCCCTTCTCGACGCTTATGCCTTTCTGGATCTGACCTTGGACTCCTCGGCCCCGCCGGCAGCGGCAGCACCGGAGGCGGTGGCCGAGGTGGCGGTGGCCGGGGTGGCGGTGGCGGTGGCCTTGGGCCCCTTGCTCTTGTACACCTTGATGTAGAAGGAGATGAACAACAACAAGTAGCTGGTCAAGATCAACAAGCCGTACGCGGCGGCCAGCTCCTCGCCGTAGCAGTCACCCATGTGGGGCAACCACTTGAAGTAGCCGAAGGCGTAGTGCGTGTAGGTGGCAAAGTAAACAAACACCAAGTCGATCAAAAACTGGATGATCTGGAACCGGGTCACCCACTCCTTCCACCAGACACTGATGCCTCTGGCGGACAAAAAGTAGTACCAGTACATGACAACGTGCACGGCCAAGTTCAACGTGATGGGCACCCACTCAACCGAGGTGTGGCCCATCAACTGCGTGTAGCACAACAAGGCGGTGGCCCCGTGGTGGTAGGTGTGCAAGAACAACAACTTCTTCTTCTTCAACACCAAGAAGCCGGTGTCGGCCAACTCCAAGTACTTGGTCAAGTAGTTGAGGTAGTACAAGGTGACCAACTTGGAGGTGTACGCGTCACGGTGGCAGATGGCGTGGTACACGCCGTGGTTGTACAAGATGGGCACCAACTGCTCGATGGCCAACAATAACAAGATCAACGAAACGGTGGTGAGGAAAAGATTGTGCAATTGGAACAAGGCGTTCAACTTGAAGGCCGGCGCCTTCAACTTGGCCAACAACGCACGCCCGCCGAAAATCACAACGTAGTACCCGATGATGACGCTGATGGCATGGGTGCCGTTGGCCAAAAACGTCTGGTTGTGGATGAACTCAAACTTTTCAGCAGGGTACCCGGCCACCAAGTCGAAAAAGTAACTGAAGATGGGCCACAAGTGCAAGCCAAAGGGCCTGTCGATGCTGGGGATGCTGATCTCAACCGGAATAGCCATGGTGTACAGAATCAGCGCTCGAGGTTCGTTAGAATGTCTGGGTTATAAATGTCTGGCCCGGGACTCTTCGTTTGGAACTGACAGCCAACGATTTTCGCGTGCGGCGCACGTCCCCATCCACGCGTCGGGCCCGTAAACAATGCTGGTGCCCTTTTCATCAATCGGAAACTGGGCTTAGGCGTTTTTTCGCCCAATTCATGGGGAAGCCTTGCCCCAAACGACGAGAACAAAGATAGCCAGATTTCACATTACGAGACAAGTAGATGATGGCGACACAATCTACAGTAAGAATAAGAGGGCCCATCTAAGCACGAAAGCCGTGCGTGCGCTCTGGGCCGAGGAAGAAGCGCTTTTTCGCAAGGGTCGTGTTTCGGCACGCTAATTTTTGTTTGGGGCTGCCAGACGTCAACCAGTTCGTCTGGCACCAACGGCATGCTTTAAAACAACAAACTTCAATGTACAGGACTATAGATGGGGTACAAAAATATTAACTAATCATGCTAAAATTAAATCATACAAGTTTTGTGGTTATCAAGTGGCGGTGGCGGCGGAGGCGGCGGCGGACTTGGGCTTCAAGTTCAAAAAGTCAATCGAAACGATAATGTCATAACCGTTCTCTTCGCATGCGTACATCGCCTCATGCTCGTTGGAGTGCAAGAATCGAATGTTTTCGCCAACCAAAGCTCGCAAGAGACTAGTAGAGTGCAAATCACGAATTTCAATAAAGCCCGGTTCAAAGGACAATAGGTAGGGAAAAAATAAAGCAACGTTCTGAGGGTTCCCTTCCCAAAACAAATCCCAGTCGTGGTTGGTTCTCCATCCGTTCTTATTGATCAAAAAGACGAATTCAGCATAGCACAACAAAAAGTTGCGGCCCAAACGGTGGATTGCTAATGGTGTCACCGATTCTCTCTGGATAGCAAAGTCCAAAGAAGGGTCTGCTCCGTCCAAAATAGGCTCCTTTTTATCCTTCTCTAGCGACAATATCTCGAACCCTTTGGTGCATCCAATGCACAATTGCGTTTTCAAGAACGAAATCGAAATAGGGTCCGAAGAAAAGCTAACCTCTCTTATCTCGTACTTTTTGTTTCTGTTTCTCTGCTGGCTTCTGTCAAAGGGATTGGTAAGTTCGAAAATACAGATCGAGTGGGTTCCTCCGGTCTTGGCTCCGCAGACCATCAATCTTCCATCGCAAACTCCAACCTTGAAAAATGCAATGTGATCCAAAATCAACTTCCCGGTCTTGGTGTTTTTGACATGATCCAACGAATCTGTGCACGACAAATCGAACTCATACAATGCCTTGTCACTCAATATTAACAACTTGGAATATTCAACCAAAACCTCAATCTGGGTCACGTACAACTTACTGATCACCATGGTGGGATCTGAACAGATCTTCTCATTACTAGTAGCACTGATCGAACGAACTGTAGAAACCCATACCCCAGAATCAGTACCGCACAACAACTTCTTTCCTCCATAGCATGGAACCCCACAATTGATCTTATTATTGCCATGAAATCTCCTAGTCTCAAACTTGCACAATGAAAATAAATCATTTTGCTCAATCAACCTTTTCTGTTGATTGTGGATTTGTTGCAACACCTGGTTTTGAATCGTAACATCCTCGGCATACAAAGTTGCATGAACTTGGTTACTTCCCAAACCCAAAAAGTTCAACTGCAACTTGGCATTCGAGTTCGAGTTCGTTCCTATGTAGTTGGTTGTTTCAACCTTGTTCTTGATGCCTGGGTCTGCCAATAATGATCCTCTGTACCTGTGACCAATGATCGATCTTAACGTCGGAATCTCATACCCACTATTCACAAACAATAATGGCATGTAGATAGGCTTCTCGAACACCTTGTGTTGTTCCCTCTTATTTTGTATCTTATGCTTCACCAACAAAATCGCATGCTCAAACATGTACATGTCGATTTTTTCATTGTCTCTTTTTCTGCTTAACGTCACTTGGTAAATGATCCTATTATTATGAGCCAACTTGAAGTTGTACTTGTTTTCCAAGGTTTGTTTTCCTAACAACCTATGCAAAACCATCACTTTATGACGATCGGTACTTTCACCAGTCTGGATATTGATCTTTGTCAAAAATTTTTCAATTTCTTCCTTGGCTTTCATCAAATCTTTGTAGTCTGGTGAGTCTTCCTTGGTATTCTTGATGATACCAACTAACAACAATTGGTACCGTGCTGGTCTTTGCACACCTTTCATCAAAAATGATGACAAGTCTTGCCTGCGAGATTCTGGCTTCTTCTCAATTGCATCCAAAAACCGAGCATACTTCATGTTCACTTGCTGTTGTCTCTCATGCTCGAAACTTGCAAATACTTTGTTACCAGAATAACGGATAAATGGTTCAAAATTGCACACGTAGTCCAAGAAAACGTCTGCAAACGTAGAAATCACTGGCTTCTGGTGTTGCTGTCTTCTAGTTAAAGAGTCACTGAAGTTCTTAGCCAATCTAAGTAATTCTCCAATGCCACCAAACACAGTATGTATGAACGATTCTCTTTGATGTTCTGGGATAATATTGTTAGCTGGATTTCTCAAAGGCATGATGTAGAAGTCGGTAATGAATTCCAAGTCTTTGACATAGTTCCGTTCGGTGTAAATGAATTCGTAAATCAATTCTTGTCTCATCTTTTCTTGCTTATCAAGTTCATCCAAAACGGATTGAGGAACAGTTTCGTGCCATAAAGTCTTGGTCTTCTCCTTGTCATGAAGTGATAACCGAGAAACTGCACGCTTCAAACCTCCCTGAGGTTTCAAATTGAGACGTGCTTGCTGCTCAAGTCTTCTGGGACATGCAATACTGTAACATAAACGATTTCTTGTACAGGTTGGTGAATAACAATCAGTCAAGATTGTAAAAACACCATTTACTCCGGTTTGCTGAGTTGCACTCAACTCCTTGGGTGGAATCCCATTCGCAGAATTGAAAAGTGAAACACTGCTTCCATCAATAGGGTTGATTGCTACACCCTGATCGTGTCCCGCCATTGGTTGGTTGGAGTGTGGTGGTAATTGTTGCTGTAATACCAGGTCCTGTATCGTATGCTGTAATTGGACCTGACCAGAATCCACAAAAGAACCATGCTTTGAGTTCTTTCCGCTAGTGTTACCATTGCTTCCATTATTGTCGTCCTGGTAGAATTCGACGTCACTGTATACATGATTGAAAGCATACACTTCATGAACCGAGTCACGAAGTCTATGGTTGTAAGTGACATCGTGAAAGAACTTTTGGGCATCCAAGGATCTTCCCAACAAGAGAGCCAAATTTCGATCGTTGGTTCTGATGATCCGACAGATTATATCGACAGACATCTTTCCCGTGAAGGTATCATGATATTCCAACCCATCCTTTGTATTGATCGTGAGAATGATGGCTTCCTTGAAGACCTTTGCAACTTCCGAAAGGTAAGCTGGATATATGCTTGGCTTCTTTTGAGCAGGGATTAACGTCTTTGATGTCGCGGCCGAAGCAGTCCGATTCATTTTACCCGCAGCATTTAAGGAACTCGAGGAACCCATCTTTTTGGTTGACAAAGAAGAAGAAAGCTTGCTGATTGATGTAAAGGAGCGCGACTTGGACGACATTGAGAAAGTGTGATGAGAGGGTGCTGTAGAAGCAGACACCACTCTGTTCTGAGCGGGAGCAGCCTGCGTCAACAGCGACAGCAGCGAGGATCTCTGGGCAATGCTGGAAGCATTAGACTGCTGCTGCTGGTTCAGTTGCATGGAATACATTCTTTGATTTTGTGGTTGGGTGTACCTTGCCGAGCCAGACGACAACGACTTGGCTCTGAAATCGCCCTGGGGCTCATTGGCGGTATTTTGAGGAACGCCTGGAGCAGCCGACGCATTATAGCTGGAGATGTTGGAGGTGGACATAATTCTTCTCTGGTCAGTAGGTTGCTTCGACAAGCTGGGATATGCACCGGTAGATCTCGGAGGCTTTCTTGACATTCCATTGGGTTGCTGATTGTCTTGGTGCTGTGGGGGGTACTGGAACTGCTGACCCTGGCCGTTGCCCGGGGCAGGAGGGTAGTTCTGGTAGCCTTGAGCAGGAGGCTGGACGTACTGGGGCTGGCTGCCGTGGACAGATCCGCTTGATGGAGCATTATAAGGCACTTGGCTCTTTGATTTTGGATAGTGGGGACCTGGCACGTCTTCGACCGGGTACGGAGCGTCGGACAGCGGCGGATGGTAGTAGCCTTGCATGGAATAGGCCGAGCCCGGGTCTTCTGCAAACGACTGTTGGCCCACCGGAGTCCTAGGCTGGTTCAGAAGGGGGTCATGTGAGTATTTGGGGTACGGAAGACTGGTGTTCAGGGAGTTGAGGTACTGTGCCAGGTACTGTGTGGGGAGTGGAGCGAGCGACGGAGGCTGCGGCTGGGCCGGGGCCGGTGGAGGCGCCGAGGAATGGGCGTGGGCGAATTGTGGTGGGTTGTTCTGTTGGAGGCGGCCATGCATTGGTGGCGGCGGATGCGATTGATGGGGAGGGATCGATTGGTGGTTCGGATCGATCGACGAGGGCTGGGCGGCGCCACGGGACGGGTCGTAGGCGTGGGCGGGGGCGTGGTTCTGGTTCTGGTTCTGGCTGTGGCTGTTTTTGGGGTTCTCCTGTCTTTGTTGCTGATCAAAAAACGTCAGCGGCAACAAATGGGCAGGAAAGTTGACCGCCTGAGGCGACGGCTGGTGGCCCGATCGTGACGAATACGGGTGACTCTTGTGATTTCCAGACATCGGTTGATACGAAAGAAGCCCCTCTGTGGATGGTACGGTTTGTCTGGGGGGATCTTTGACTAATGGATGAACCGGCGATGTTCACTGAAAGCGAGCGGATATTTTGGCTGGTGTGTAGGAGTGAGGAGGTGGAAGATTGTCCTCCTAGCCAGTGGAGAAATTATAGCACCAACAGAAAAAATGTACCTAGCACCGAGCGAGAATGACACTGGGGGTAGACGACGGCGGTTACTACGGCGAGCGGGATATCGGGGCTGGGGGAGAGAAGAGGCAGAGGAAAAGGTCTGGGACTGGACGCATGGGCCAAGGCGGGCTACACCGTTTAGGACGTCCCGGTTGGTCTCAGCCGTAGCACTCGAGTATTGTGTGACGGCTGAGCTGGCGGGCCAAATTTTTCACTGGCTGTCACGATTTGCGACTTCCCTTACAAAGCCAACCGCAGCGCGGTACGGTGGCATTCGACTCTATGGACCCCACGGCCAGGCCCGGGCTGCTCGGATAGCGTGGTCCAGTGGCATGCTTGGCTGTGGTGCTACGCTCTCCAGCGACCCCTCGCTGCCACGCAGCCTTCTAGTGCCCACTCGACATGCCCCGTGCCTGCCGAACCCCCCATTGCTGCCGCAACCTCGCTAGTCCGTTCCTACATTCCTCGCTAGCTTGTGTAATTTCACCGATCGCTCCCCAGCTCGCACCGAGCGCCCACCAAAAATACGCAGTACGCCGCAGGCACCCTCCTCTTCCCCGACGCCCGTGGCCAGCAAGAGTCTTTTCTTCGGCGGCGGCTTGCTGCCCTCCTGTACCCTACCCGGGTCCTCCGAGCCGTCGTCCAACCGCCCCAGCCGGCCTCCTCCTGCTGTCTTGTCCTCCGGCGCGTTTCACGTGACTACACCTAATTCTGCTAGGCCACCGGCCCTACAGCCTCCTGCTTCCGTCGGTAGAGCTGGGACTACCGGTGGAAACGCTGCCGGCACGTTTCACTGCAAAATGCCGCCCGCGGCAGCCCACCGCCTCTCAACACACGTCTTCATCGCCAAAGATTCGCTCGCCAAGCTTCTTCTGCTGCTTTTTTCCAATTCCAGGCTTCCAATTTGAGCCCGTACGGGCCACCGAGGCAGGGAACAAATAACAAAGAAGAAACAATTCGAGATGGACCTTCATATCAGATCGTTCTAGAACCAAATCGGTCACCCGACTCGCCTGCGAAGAACGCCAAAGGATCTGCCCGCCGAACTGTCTGCCGACCGCTTGCACTGCGCTGAAAGCTGCGGCTCGGACAGCTTGGAGCTGAGCTCGGCGACAGACCTGCCGGAAAGACTTCAAGCCGAGACGGCTGTTGCGCCAACTGTTGGCGTTCTACGATAGGTGCACGTGATGCGACACTGGCGCAAGACACCAAAGATTTGGTACGAAGGAGAGCGGTCGAGCGAGAGGCAGAAAGGGCGGGGCGAAATTGTAGAGAGCGAGTTTTGTAGCGGCACGAAGCGCTGGTTCAGGATCGGCATCCTCCGGGCCGTCCCCTTGGCCGTCCGCCTGGCCCAATCTCTGACCGTTCCTTCTCTCCGTTCGTTCCGACCCTGTGCCCCTTTGGCAGTGCTCTCCATTATTCGCCCCGCACGACCTCTCACTTGCGGTCAAAGCGCCAGACTCCTCCACACGGAAAGCACAACGGCGTCACCCTCCACCACACACAATGCCAGCATACCACTCCACGTTTCTCGAAGAAGAGACGGCAGACACGCGCGTCATAGGGAACGTCGTTTTATTGCCGATCCACACCAAGTTCAGGGGCCCCTCGTACCCGCCGCAGCAGGAATACGACATCATTGAGGAGACCTTGGACTTGTTCCGGGCCAACACCTTCTTCAGGAACTTCGAGATCAAGGGCCCGGCCGACCGGTTGTTGATCTACGGCATTCTCTTTGTGAGCGACTGCTTGTCGAAATTGAACAGCAGGGTCACGTTCAAGGAGGCCACCCGTGCGTTGAACAACTTGTCCTTGGACAGCTTCAGTTTGCCGGGCGAGATCGGATTCCCATTGAACTCCTTGTACCAAGCACCCGCCAACAAGAACGAGGCCGACTTGTTGAGAGCGTACTTGCAGCAGTTCAGACAGGAGTTGGCCGAGCGCTTGTTGAAGAAGATCTACCAAGATGACGCCAACACGCCAAGCAAGTTCTGGTTGGCGTTCACCAAGAGACGGTTCATGAACAAGAGTTTGTGATTGACGGCCCGGACACGAACCGGTTTCAAAAGAACGGAATCCAGATCCCCACCTTCTCCCTATACTTTACATACTCACTGCCATACATTTTGACCAAGTAGAACTCCTCGTACTGGATGCGTAGCCTGAAGAAACGGCCCATCACCAACACGTTGGCAACCACCCCGACCCAGTTCTGGAGGTACACCTGCGTTCCCACGGCAAAGAGCCAGAAGCCCACGTAGCTGGGATGCCGCACGTACGCGTACACCCCGGTGGTGACCAAGCGGTTGTTGCCGGGCGTCGTCTCGATGAGATGCGCGAACGACTCGCCGCAGGTGGCGATGGCCACGGCCCGTAGCGCGAGCCCGGCGAGGCACACCGCCAACCCGCACGCCGAGAGAACCAGACCCACGGCGAGGCCGGTCCTCCACACCGCCGCCGGGAGCGCCACCCGCGAGAGGGCCCACTTCAGCACCGCGCTCTTCAACCAGTACTCCCAGACGGTGCCCAATTGCACGGCCCAGAACTCGCGGTTGCCCTTGTTGCCGTAGATGAGAAACGACCGGCTGTGGACCTTGGACGGCAGCGCCCGGGCGGTCACGACGAACTCGTTGAAGAAGTAGACCGGCATCACGAGCCCGTAGATGGCGACGAGCGGAAGGGCCCGCGTGCCCCAGACAAACGGAAGCCCCGCCACGCTGGCGCCCACCACCGCGCCCAACGCCCCGCAGACAAGGCTGATTTCGGCGAGCGAGTTTGCGGCCGGATCGTAGGGCATGCTGTGGTGGGAAAACGGCGGCAGCTGGTGGGGCACCTTTTTCGAATGCTGGGAAAGGCCCCAGCCGCACAGTTGTACGCGAACGCGACTTTAACGTCTCACGCACCACCACACTCCTCCTCCAGCGCAACGAGCCCCCCATGTACAACCCCGCCCAGGTCGACCTCACCGTCGTGGCCCTCAAGTCGGCGCTCCTCGGCGTCGTGGTCCTGAGCTCGTGCGTGCTCCTCGGCGCGCACCACCTCCAGCTCGTCGACCTCCCGTCGGTGGTGCCTCTCCTCGTATACTTTTCGCTATGGAGCACGTTCCACTTTCTCGAGTTCCTCAGCACGAGTCTCTTCAACAACTCCCAGGTGGACGACGACTCGTTCATCTTGGAGGACTGGGACATCCACAGCGTCTCCGCGTTGGCGCTCGCCGAGTACGCGGTGCGGACCTTCTACTTTGGCGTGGCCCGCTGGCCCTCCGGCGTCCTGGTGCTCGCGCTCGCGGTGGTGCTTGTGGGCCAGGCGTGCAGAACCGGGGCCATGTACACCGCCCGGGAGTCGTTCAACCACTACATCCAGCGCACGCACGAGGCCGACACCCACAAGTTGGTGACCACCGGGATCTACGCGTGGCTCCGCCACCCGAGCTACTTTGGCTTCTGGTGGTGGTTCTTGGGCATCCAGGTGTACATGAACAACGTCGTCACCGGGTGCGTCGGCGGGGCCATCTTGTGGAACTTCTTCAGCAAGCGCATCCGTTTCGAGGAGTCGTTGCTTCTCCAGTTTTTTAAGGAGAACTACGCTGACTACCGGCGCAGAACACCGACGGGCATCCCGTTCATATGAGCCACCGGAAATGGCCACCGGAAATGGGCTCCGGAAATGACCCGGAAATGGGACCCGGAAATGGCCGCCGGAAATGGGCCTCGGGTCGATTATCGAAACGATCAGCCCATGTCACGTGACACAGCACCCGAAAGACACATTCCAAAAGCACGCTCCCGAAAGCAACAACCGGTTGGACGGAATGACACCCTCCTTATCTCCCGTGGCACCTCCTATCTACGCTCAATTGCGGTAATATTAAATTTCTATCTGTAGCAGTTCTATTTTTTGGACCCAACGCCCAAGTTGTTGGTGTTCCTGTACATCATGACTCCGTCGTCACCATCCACGTACTGGCACCATCTGCTGGACTTCCAGAGCGAAACCCACATGTTTTCGTCAGAGTGAAGGTAGTGCTCGCCCATCACCTTCTTGATGGCCTCGCTGGCTTCTCTGGCGTTGTAGAAGGGGATTCTGGACACGTAGTGGTGCAAGACGTGGGTCTCGATGATGTCGTGGAAGATGTGGCGCCCGATGAACCCAAACTCACGGTCGATGGTGCAGGCGGAGCCTCTGGCAAAGGTCCACTGGTGGGCTTCGTAGTGGGGCGCGGTGGGGTCGGAGTGTTGCAAGAAGGTGATCATTACCAACCAGTGGTTGACCCAGATGTAAGGCAAGAACCAGTTGACCAAGACGTTGAAGCCGCCAAACTTCTTGTAGCACGTGTGCAAGATGGCGGCCTGGACCATGAGCCCGAGATCAGACAAGATGATGTACCAGTAGTCTCTCTTGTCAAAGAGCGGCGAGTCGGGGACAAAGTGGTTGATCTTCCACTTGGAGACGCCCTCGTACTTGACGCCGGAGGTGACGTCGGTGGTCAAGTGCATGATCCAGCCAAAGAGCTGTTGGACCAACAAGCGCAGCAAGGTGTAGATGGGCGAGTCGCCAACCAACTCCTCCAAGTCCTTGACGCCTCTCGACTCCAAAAACTGCTCCTTCTTCTTGGGGACAAAGACCATGTCCCTGGTCAAGTGGCCGGTGGCCTTGTGGTGCTTGGAGTGGGAGTACTTCCACGAGAAGTAGGGCACGAGCCAGAACGAGTGCAACACCCAGCCGACGGTGTCGTTGACCCAGCGGCGGCTCGAGAAGGCGCCGTGGCCGCACTCGTGGGCCAAGACCCACAAGCCGGTGCCGAACAAGCCCTGCGCGACGGTGTAGAGCGCCCAGGCGCCGAAGCGCAAGTACACGCTGGGAAGGAGGTGGATGTAGCTGTTGGCCACGTAGGCAAAGACGCCCATCCAGAAGATGTCTCTGAACACGTAGTACATCGACTCGAGGGTTCTTCTCTCGTAGCAGTGGCTGGGGATGGCGGACAAGATGTCCTTGATGGTGTAGTCGGGCACCTTGAAGGTGTTGCCGTGGGTGTCGACGGCGGTCAAGTTGGCGGACTGGGTCTTCAAGCTGGCAACGTTGCCGGTCTTCTGGACCGAGGCGCCGCCGGCCGCCGTGGCGGCGGCACCGGACGTGGTGCCGGACGAGGTGGACGAAACGTGGGACATTTGGGGCTGCGCAGGAAAAGGGCGAGGGCGGAGCTTGAGGGGGGCAGGGAACACACGGTGGGCTCGAAAAGATCGGAAGGGCTCAACTGAATATATATAGTGGTGGGCCAGGCACCGCGGTGTAGGGCGAGTGCAAACGGCGGTAGAGTATTGCGGCAAGGATGCGGACCCACATCCTTTGTCTCTTTTTTCATTTCTTTTTGGGTTATTTTCTGGAGGCGGGTTCCGGCGCTCTTTCTTTTTTGCGGGTTTTGCGTTTATCCAACAATTTCTCTTGCTCCTGATTACACCCAGTTCCGGGGCGCGCCGTTTCATTGGCCCGCTGGCGGGGGCGGCGGGCACGACCCGGGCGGCAGGTGCAGGACGCCCGAGGCAGCCGCCCTCCCTGCTGCCCGTCGCAGCTCAGCAACCCCCACCGCAAACCCACAAACACCCGTCCCCTGATTTGCTGTGGCCGCCTGCTCCCATTGGCGCAGGCCCGGATTAGAAGCACGGGTGCACCGCCAGTCGCACTTTAGGTTTTAGAAAAAACTTATCGAAAGCATCCCAGCGCTGCCTTCGATAGTCTAAAGTCTAAAGCGGGTTTGCCGATGACATGACGGCACGGCGGGCGTGGCAGCAATTGCAGGTTGGCCCAAAGCCCGAGCCGGGGGCGGACCGCGGTCCTGGCGCCACCAGCCCGCCGCCGCCCGGCCCGTCGCCGTGCGCGCGTCCCTCGCCGGCCTCCGCCACCTGGCGCTGTTGCTCCAACACCCCGATGAGCCCACCCGATGCAGCGTCGCTGCTGGCCCGGAATGGCCCAAAAAAAAATCGGCACACAAAATCACACCCAAACTTTTGTCCTGCTGCACCACCGTCGTTTTTCTTGGACGGCCGAGCACCTCGAGCCCGAGCACCACGCCGCCGCCGGGCCGTCACGAGGTGCTGCCCGTGCCAGCGGCTCAACACCGGCGCGGACAAAGCACCACGTCTTGCTCCACACACCACAAAACGCACCCACCCGAAGGCCCCCCGCGGAGGGCCCCACACGCACCCGAAGGCCCGTCGCCCGCAACTGCCCTGTCGCACCCCCCGCCCCCTTCGCCGGTGGTCCCACTCTGCCGGCCGAGGGTGCAGCGCAGTTCCGGGGCTGCTTCCTGCTGGCGTCACAACCGCTTCCCCATCGCGCCACGCTAATTGCCTTTCCTAGGAGTCAGCGTGGAGCTGCATCACAAGCTCGGCTCTCCTTTTTTGCAGGTTGCGCCGGAACGGGCAAATTGATGCATCGCGTCGACTGGACGCAGGTTGGATCGGACCGCCAAAACTGACTTCACGCGGGCACCGAAAAGTCACGTGCCAACGCGGCTGCCGCGCGGCGCATGCCTTGGTGCCCCCGGAACTCCCTCTGCGGCTGGGGCCTTTGCTGGTCCCCCAATTTCATCCAAGCCCTAGCCGGCCACGCTTGGCTCAGGCACGGATCGCGGCTTGGGCTCCGCGCTCATCCACACCGTGTGCTCTACAGCCCCTGTCCGACGGGCCGGCCGCCGCCCCACTGGTGCTCTCTCGATCGTCGTCGTGTCTTCCTAATTAACTCTATGCTACTCGTAGTGTCCGGCATTGCTGGCCACAGCGGGCCCTATTATGTCTGCCGTGCCTAGCGGGTCCCCCACGCGTCCGCCCTACCGGATGTTGTTCAACCGGGTACTGTTCATGTGGACATTGATGTCCAACCGGTCGGCGTCCTCTTCGATCTTCTTCAAACGGCTGTTTTGGCTCCCCACCTCGCTGCCCATGGTGTTGGCGGTCTGCTTCAACTTTTGGGCGTACTGGCTGATCTGGTCCAAGTTGCTGGCAAGCTCCTTCTCGGTCTCGTCGTCCTCCGAGTCGTTCTCAAACTGGTACCGCTGTGCGGCCGCCAAACTCTTCTCGCCCTGGTACTTTTGGTGCACGTCGGAGCTCGTGGCGTTGTTGGTGATCCCCTGCTTGATTCTCTGGGCACTGGCGTACATTTCCTGGCGGTTGGTTTCTCTCATGTACTTCTCCTGCGCCTTCGAGTTCTTGATGTTCTCTTCCTGCTGGCGCAACCGCGACTTGCGGTTGAACGGGTTCCCCTGCGCCGGCACGAATATCGACCGGTTCAATCTCTTCAACTCCTTCACCTTCTCGTCGGCGATCTTGGTCTGGGTGTCGGCCAACAACAAGTTCTGCTCGGCACTGAACAATCTCTCCGACTGCGACCCCAACATCCCCAACGTGTTCGTGCCCGAGGCGTCGGCTTCCTGAGCCATTCTCAACGTGTTTCTCGTCAGCGCCAACGATTCCTGCTTGACAAACCGGATGTCCTGCTTGATCGCCTCGATCTCCTCGTCCTCCGAGTTCACCTGCTCCTCTTCCGGGAGCCCGTGGTCGGCGTAGTCGATGTTCAAGTCGTCCTCTTCGGGCAACTCGTTGAGATCAAGCGTCGACTCGTCGTCGTACTTGGGCCGGCGCGCGGGGGCCTTCAGCTCGAAGATCTGGTTCGTGGGCATTCTGTTGAGGTCAAGCAGCTCCTCGTCGGCCTCGCGCGGCCTGCGTGACTCTCGTGTCGACCTCGTCGTTTCTCTGCCGTACGGACTGGGCTTGGCGTGTGCATCGCCACTGCCGCCAGTTCTGGACGAGCCGGCGCCGGCCCCGTAAGGGTTGGACTGCCCTCTTCTTGCCTGGTTGAGTTCTTGCCCCTGGCCCGCGCCCGTGCTCCCGTAGCGCGTGCTGGCCCCGTAGGGCGAGCTGCCGTTCGTGTTGCTGCCGTAAGCGCCTCCGTCGCTGCTGCCGCTGTTGGCGCCGTACGGGTTGCCGCCAGGGCCTCCGTCACCGCCAGCGCCGTCGCCGGCCCCGTTCCCGGCGTACGGGTTGCCGTTGCCGTTGGAGATGTTGGCGTACGGGTTCACGGGCGCCAACCCTGGCTTGGCGGCTCCCCGCTGCTGGGCGTACTGCTTGAACGCGCCAAACTGCTCCTGTCTCGTGTTGCCGCCTTTGGTGGTGATCCCGAGGTTCTGGAGATCGTTGCGGAGCTCGTCCTCGGTCGGCTCCTTCTTGTTGAACATTTTTCTGATACCCATGGCTGCTGATTCGTAGCTGGTGGCTCGCAGAGGCAGGTGTTACGTCTAGCTGTCTTTTGGTGCGCGGCGCGGGCGATTCCGTGTCGTGACGCCTGCACGTGACATTACATTCCGAGATACCACTAGTGGTGGAGGCAGGGGAAGTGGCAGTGGCGGTGGGGAGTGACAGTGGCGATGGGAGTGCCAGTGGGGTGGCAGTGGCGGTGGGAAGTGGAAGCTGGGAGTGGCAGTGGACGGTGGGCGGTGGGCCCGCCGCAGAGTCTCCGAGCTGGTGGCTCCGAGCCCGACCGCCGATCAGACGCGCCTGCAATAACGACCGGATCCCCCACCCTTTGCACATGCACCCATAACCTCTGTCTATAACCAACGGGGTCCACCCTGACGGTTGCGGAGGACCGCCTGGGGGACCGCCCGGGGGCCCCGAGCCTGGGCCACTCTACTTCCGGCGGCCACGTGACGCCCGTTTTCTGGTCTGACGCAATCGGCCAAGAACTGTCAAGGTGAAAAAAGACCGTTTTTTTGCACCCTACTGGAACGGGGTCTCGACCCAACACGGCCACCCCACGGCGAGCCGCGTGTATGCGAGTCTAGACACGCGCAGCACCACCGGGAGTGTGCCCACCACCAGCCTACAGGCACCCGGCGCCCCACCGCCAGCTCGCCCGGTGCTCCCCGGCGGGCGCAAATCGCAGCGCTATCGCCCCAGCGTTTGATCCCGGGGCCGGAACCGGTGGCTTCCCCACCTTTGGCCTGCTGGGCCAATTAGCGCGTATGGGCAGCGGGACCGCTCGCGCTACGGGCCCCGCTGGCGGAGGCCCCAGAGGCGCCAGAGAGCCGCTGCTTGGCCCAGCGCACACAGCGAGCCGGCGCGCCCCGCCTGCCACGCTCCGATCCTCCCCACCGCCCCGGCACGGCTCGCAAGCTCGGCACAGTTTCATTTGTCGCCAGCCGTATTCTGGTCGAGGCGACACAAAAACGGCCACCGCCCGCAAATTTATCCCGCTACGTTTCCACACTACTTATAGTCCCCCAGATCCCCCGTGCAGCGACACCAGCCACCGAATTGCACAATGCCCGAAGTGATCGAAAAGAAACCCATCAACTTCTCCAACATCCTTTTGGGTGCTGGCCTCAACATGGCGGAAGTCAGCACCTTGGGCCAGCCCTTGGAGGTGATCAAGACCACCATGGCTGCCAACAGAGGGTTGTCGATTGTCCAGGCCACCAAGCACGTTTTCTCCAGAGGCGGCTTGTACGGCTTCTACCAGGGGTTGATTCCGTGGGCGTGGATCGAGGCCTCCACCAAGGGTGCCGTGTTGTTGTTTGTTTCCGCCGAGGGGGAGTACCAGTTCAAGAAGCTCGGCGCCAGCAACTTTGTCTCCGGCATGGGGGGCGGTGTGGCCGGAGGGCTCGCCCAGGCATACTTGACCATGGGCTTCTGCACGTGCATGAAGACGGTGGAAATCACCAGACACAAGCAGGTCGCCACCACGGGGGTCCCTCAGCAGACCTCGTTCCAGGTGTTCAAGGACATCTATGCCAAGGAAGGCATCAGAGGGATCAACAAGGGGGTCAATGCCGTCGCCATCAGACAAATGACCAACTGGGGTTCCCGTTTCGGGTTCTCCAGATTGGCTGAAGAAGGGATCAGAAAGTTGACCGGCAAGAGAGAGGGCCAGAGCTTGAGTGCCGTGGAAAAGATCGCCTCCTCGGTCGTGGGTGGAGGGCTCTCCGCGTGGAACCAGCCCATCGAGGTCATCCGGGTCGAGATGCAATCCAAGACCGCCGACCCTAACCGTCCCAAGAACTTGGGCGTCGGCTCTGCATTCACCTACATCTACAAGAACAACGGGTTGAAGGGCTTGTACAGAGGTGTCACCCCAAGAATCGGGCTCGGTGTTTGGCAAACCGTCTTCATGGTCGCCTTTGGTGATATCTTCAAGAAAATGTTGAACGCTGACGGTGCTGGACATTAATGACGTGTGCCAGCTGCCAGCGCAACGCTATAGCGCAGCCACTACAAGACCCCATACGACAATAATTTATTTCATAGACTAAATATATTCAATCGACTAAGCTACTTTTTCAGTTGTGGAGCTCCACATATAGTACATTATTTTACAAACGAGATGAATGCTGCTGAGGGGTGTCCGGCACCTCGTTTTTTCAGTGGTGGGACGTGCCCCATCTGTCATAACAGTACAATCCTGCTATGGTCAAAAAGAGCCCCATAAGTTGGACATTGGTAAAGTTCTTGCTCTCCCACACAAACGCAATCACAATGATAATTATCCGCTTCAAGATGTTTGCGATGGAATAGTTGATAGGAGACATGGACCCCAAGATCTGGAACGCAAGAAGCGACTGCAAAAAGTGCGCAAACCCATTCAAGAGAACGAGGAACAGCGTCGAGTAGGTGAGCTGGAACAAAGAGATGCGCAGCGAGGTGAACTCGGACCAAAGATAGATGGGCAAGGTGAACAAGAAGCCGATCATTGAGCAGTAGAACAAGATGGTCAACTTGTCCACCTTCTTGTTAGCGGGAGACGATTGGGACGAGACCTTTTCCTGGGTGGTGGGCAAGAGCTTGTCATTCTTCTCGATCGTTAGCCTGTTCTTGGCAAAAATGTTTTGCGAGACAAAGATGATCATGGAGAAGAATGCATACGTCAAACCCACAAGATAGGACCCGTCAGACGTCAGGCCCGTGGACTTCTTTTTGTAGCAGGTCAACATGATGCCCGCGACAAGAGGTAACAATGTCACATAGGTGACGGTCTTGCACTTTTGATTGAAAACAAAGCGGTAGATCAAAACAGTCATGAGTGGGGACAACGCCTTGATGGTATGCACCAAAGAGACCGGGATCAACGAGGTGGCTTTGTGGGACGACAAATGACCCACAAACTGGAAGACTCCCATTGGTAGTGTTGTAGCCAACACCAGCGAGGAGGGGATCAAGAATGACGTGATGTTTGTCCACGGAGACGAAGATAATGCTGGAGGAAGGACCCCCTTTGGAAAGTAGTCTTTGGCCTCGGGACTGATACTGACCAAGCCCAATAGAAGCGTGGAAAGTGCCGAATTGATAAGAAACTGGAACTGGGTCAATGTTATGGGATACTTGTACTGGGAAAGGATCATTTTGGTCGAGTTGTTCGAGATGATCGACACAAAGTACCAGAGGAGACACAAGACGGTGACCTTGAGGTCGATGGGAGGCAAGTACTTGGACACGGCTGACTTGAAGGAGTTCACCGTGCTGGACGACAGCTGCGACCGCAAAGCTTCCGTGAAGGAGGTTTCAAAGTTGGTTCCCTTGATCGGCGTCGAGGCCGTCGAGACCGGAGGAGTCATGGGGAGCTGGAACGACGAGAAATGGTCTCTGTTGGAAAGATTAATCCGCTTGCTCGGCAACGGGGCATGGAAAACAGGGCGTTCCTTACTGTCCTTGTCGCCCGCTCCGACCAACTTCGAGAGGTTGGTGGACGAGCTGTTGGGGTTCTGTGAAGTGGTGAAGACGTGGGGCCTCATTTTAATTACTAGGGGTTGAAAGCGAATGTAGGGAGTTGGATCTGGCTAGTGGTGGGTGATTTGTGTAATCTTGAACAGGCTAGAATGGAGCTTGCTGCAAGCACGGCTGTTTTGAGTTTTCAGGGGATGGCCAAAATGGTAGTGACCGTCTCGACTGTGGAAGACTTCAAGGCGCCAGAATGTTTTCCGCTTGCAGGTTGGAAACCGAAACGTTAGAAAGACGAGTTTTCGAGTTTAGATGAAAATGAAATAACACTTCTTTCTTTAGATTTTTTATTGCTTTTGTTTACCAACAAATGTTTACTTTAATTGATTATGTAAGATAAATATAGCTGTGGCACAATGGAAGCGGGGGAAGTGAATAGCTCGGGGGTTTTTCGAGCTGGCTGGGAGTCCTGGTCTTGTAGATGAACAAGATGTTGTGCTTTCGCAGGACAACCGAGTTCGTAGCGACTGTGGGTGGGGCGTGGCCCCTATCTTCAAACAGGCTTAATATCTCTCTCGAAAATTCCACCAGTCACGTGACAGGCCCACGGTGGTTGAGATTAAGCATTTTGACGGTTGCAAAAAAAGCTTCAAGATCAGTTGGTTTCTGAAGCGAATGCTGACAGTTGCAGGAGTGCAAATTGGTGCAAAGTTTTTTTGCCACACAACTCGGGGTCCGGCCCGTCGTTGCGGCTGTCTGGTGCCCGTGATTGGCGTACCAGTATGCACTTGTGTAGTGATTTCAGCTCGTCAGGATGGCATGGATTCAGCGGATAGTGATCGCTTTGGAATGTCCGGAAGGAGATCCATAGTTTCATTTCGGGAAGCGGTTCAAGACGGATTTCAACCTCTGAAGGACAATAGGAATGGGATGACCATTTCCTTTCCTGCTAGAAGCATCTCCAAATGGCACCATGGAGACACCTCAATCAAGTTTCTGTCTCAAGGGTTCGGGTAGCTGCAAGTAAAGACCGTGGCTTCGAGTTTGATCACTGGTATCCCAGCCCGAGGAAGTGCGCCGTCGCACACGTCACCTGGTTGGGATTACAAGAGATGCTTCAGAGTGGTAACTGGTAAATACCCACCGTCGCAGTGTAGATATCAGTCCAGACTCAAATAGCTTCCTCAAAAACGATCACCGTCGCGACCACTCAAAAGGTAAGACTAGAGGAGTCTGTTTGTTCTCTGTAACATCTCAGGCATGATCTGCACTCTATGCTCAACTTGTCCAAACTCACTGCATAGCTTTGATTGAAGTTCCCGTCATCCGTCTGATCATTCTTTATCTTCAGTAGAACGATCGGTTTCCCACTTTTCACACATCCTGACGTATTCTCAGCCTTTGATAACCGACTGCCACGTAACACGATTTCTTCAACAGGTCTGATTCTTTCTGTTGACAAAGGATCCAAAAACAGCTTTTCCCACGTTAGCGATTGGATATAGGCAAATGCGGAGCTTGACTCTCTCGCTGTGTGAGTCCTTATGATATCACGAGGAAAAAGCGGCACCAACCAGCTCTCGGAATTTTGATTGGCGTATGCGTTGCTCCTCGTCCAACAAATCCTGCAAGTCTTCCTCTCTCGTTGGCAACAACTTCTTGAATCCCTTCACCAACACTTGCCATCCCGATGTAATCGGCTTGGTTGGAGAGAAGGACGACAACAGCTTCTTGAGTTTGGTTTTGGAAAAGAGCAGCCTCTTTCTCTTTAAGAGGGGCTCTTGCTGTTGTTCAAAATCGTATCTGACCGATACTTGTTCCACATTCAATGGTTCCACCATGTCAGCACCAAAAGGCATAGAATCAATTTGTGCGACTGGGTGTGCTGTAATGAGGATCTCATCAAGCTCGGCTACCGGCACTGGTCTTGGTAGCGTAGTGTGCAACCGGGCTAACTGGGGTTTGGAAATTAGCTCCGCTTGCTCCAAACGTTTGGCAATTGAACCGTAGGTTCTTGGTGGTTTGGTTGATCCATAGAGCATGAAATGGAGTTCGGCGTTGAGCTCTAATCTCAGCTTGCCCAGCTCTTTAGCCGCAGGTGGTTCAAGAATTGTTGCGGCTGTCATTGTCAACTTGGTGCGACTCGACTCAGGTGTCTCCTGAGGTGTAGTCGCCAACGTATTCATCAGGCACTTGTTTCCCAATCCGAGAGTGCTTGGTTCCGTGAATGGAGAGCCCGACGAAGCGTCAGGATTGGTAGGTGAGCTTTCTACCTCCAATTTGCTGTCCACACTTGGAGAGACTTCATACTCCTGTGGTATGTCTTGGATGATCGTGAGATCGTCTTCTCCGCCCAATGTATCATCATCAGGATAACAAATGAGCTCTTCTTCCCCTCTTAGTTCCTTCACGACTTGGCCATGATTGTAATCTCTCTCCAGACAATCGTCCTTTTCATCTTTGCCATCATTATCATCATCATCATCATCATCATCATCATCATCATCATCATCATCATCATCATCATCATCATCATCAACAACATCATCATCATAATCTTCACCGTCATCACCTTCACCACCAACTTCACCACCAACTTCAAGAACATCTCCACAATCACCATCCTTGTCTTCATCAGGACTTTGTTGAAATATCTGGTTCATATTTCCAACCTTTTGAGAGTGGGCTTGATCGATGTACAACAGCTCAGTAACCACATTCACATCTGGAACCTTTGCAAACTGTTCCCAGAATTCGGACCCATCATCTGGCTTAAGGTCAAGAGTACCACTCAATACCGTCACGATTTGGTTGGTATCATTCTTGCTGACTGCTCTTTTGGCTATGATCAAGGGACTGACAGGCCAACTGGATGTAGCATCATCTTCTTTCACACCGCAAGATTTCGTTGTGAAGCTGTGAATTGACGATTCTTCCGCATCTTCTTCCTCTTCCTCTTCGTCTTCTTCGTATATCGTGTAAAGTTCGTAACGATTATACTTGTAAGCACTGAGCTTATTTTCAAGGGGTTTCGGTATTCTCTCGAGAGGCTTGACTTCCTCGATTGAACAACCTGCGGTTTCTTCCACGTTGTCGGCCCAGGAGAAATCTAGACTACCAATGAGGGAATCAATGGCACTCACAGGATCTTCAAAGGCAGCTTCAGGGACCACACTATCCTTTTCTCCATTAGTCTGATCATCTGCCACTGTCGAAACTATTGAATTATCATCAGCCAAAACTTCCTTTAAAAGTTCCGACTTGTCGACGATTTCTTCATGTGTTTCGGAGTAGACAGTTTCTTTCTCGACTAATTCAGTCTTTTGTTGCTCCTCATCTTGTTCTTTCTCTCCGGCTGAATCCTTTCCTTCACAGCGGCTGCCGAGTATGTCTTCGGAAACAGCATCCTTGAGCTCAATGTCATCAGATTTGCCCTTGCTTTCAGACTCGAGATCCTCTTCAACATCTGTTTCGACATCATCATCCAAGATAATTTCAGCTTCGTAGTTCACCGGCTCGGTGTCATTATCAGGCTCACCGTCCTTGATAACTTCAGTCTCATAATTTTCCTCCTCGACTTCTGTATCAACGTCATCGTCAATGATTTCTTCTGTCGCGTGAACCTCTTCGGTTTCTTGTTCGACTGTTTCGTGGATATGATCATCCTTCTCATCAATCTTCACTTCCTCGACGACTGAATCCAACTCCTCGAGAGGTAATTGAACTTCAACATCTCCATCCTTCTGTGATCTCTCTCCCTCAGAAGCTTCGGTTGCTGTTTGTTGGTCAGCAAACAAGGCGATCTCTGATTCAAGAACTCTTCCGTCCAAGCCTCTTCCATCAATGAACAAGGTGTAAATACCATAGCCAATGTCACCAGTGACTTTGACTCTCGCATATGCAATCCTGTTCAACTCGTAATAAGACACATCCAAAACGTCAACGAGCTCTAGATTTCCTAGAGTACCTGCGACAACTGCATCTTCTCCTGCTCTGAAAGCCTCTTCCAATGCATATTCTTGACTCCAGACAAATGGACAATCTTCGGGATAGATTGGTGTTGTTATGTCTTCAGGAACAACCTCAATATTCTCCATTCTGACGAAACAGTTTTCTTCATCTTTGGCAGCAGGGACATCATCTCTCGTGGTTTCATCAACATCTTGACTTTCAATTGCTATTTCGAGATGATGATTTTCATTCGAAATACCACACTCCGGTTCTTCTGGAACATGGATAGTTTCTGTTTCTGCCGCGACATTTGTAGTTGCAAAAACAACTTCAACTTCCTCAGGAGTATCAACTGCTTCTGATCCTTCAGACGAGGTACCATCTTCAGGTTCTTGGTTCTCCGAAGTAATAGCAGCCTCATGATCTTCTGTTGCAACTAAGTTTTCGGCGTCCTCAATTGCAACAACATCCTCAAATCCGACTAAAGCAGCTGTAGTTTCCAAGTTTTCTGTCGCAGAAGCATCTTCAAGCTCTTCAAAAAGAGCAACATTTGTTAAACCCGATGCGATGAGTTCACAGTCATCAGGTGGGACGATGGATTCAAGTTCTTTTGTCAAGGCATTGTCCTCGTAGTCTTTGTCTGTATCACAGACTTCAAGTTCTTCAGTTGCAGCAACAATCTCATAGTCTTCAGTTGCAGCAACGTCTTCGTGTTCCTTAGGAACAACAACATCATCATGTTCTTCGGTTGAGGCGACGACCTCATAGTCTTCAGTCGCAACAACAGCATCATGTTCTCCAGTTGAGGCAACGATCTCAAAGTTTTCAGTTGCAACAACGACTTCATGTTCCACAGTTGCGATAACAATCTCATAGTCTTTGGTTGCAACAACGTCTTCGTGTTCCTTAGAAACAACAACATCATCATGTTCTTCGGTTGAGGCGACGACCTCATAGTCTTCAGTCGCAACAACAGCATCATGTTCTCCAGTTGAGGCAACGATCTCAAAGTTTTCAGTTGCAACAACGACTTCATGTTCCACAGTTGCGATAACAATCTCATAGTCTTTGGTTGCAACAACGTCTTCG